>JAREIK010013571.1:0-13767 GCA_029783825.1 Sapria himalayana
TTTCGTCATTCAAGATTTAGAAAATTACAAGTTTTCAACCTGTACTTCAACGACAAATTACCGTTTTGCCATTTTTCAGAAAAATTGCATTTTTCTCGGGTTTTACACTTAATCCTAGCAATGAATTTACAAGAGAAGGTCAATCACCATTGGACCTTGCTTTTGGTTTTTGAAATACATTTTAATATATATGATGTTGATGTAGTGACCATTCAAGACAACCTTATTGTTAGTATTAAACATACTTTGGATTAGTTCTTTAGGTTAATCCTTTTTGTTTCTATTTTAGCAGCTATCAAATAAAAGGAAGTTTCAAGAATGGTAAGCGATGGAAGGAAATTATTTTTTAATACTTGGACATTAAAGCTTAGGGAGCTTTCAAGATCATGTATGAAAGTTTCTCCTCATACTAGCCTCTTTTTGTGGTTACTAGTTGCAATTCGCTCCAATCTTTAGTGAGAAAAACTTTTAAGATGCTTTCAATATTTGGACCATGATCATTAATAGTAAGACTGAATCCTTGATTATTTCTGTATGGTGGTCAAATAGATAAATATATTTATTTGATTTGATTGTCAGGACCTTTCTTGTGATATAAAATTTTCACTATCACCGCCTTTAAGAGCTTAAATAGTTTATGCATCCAAAGGTAGATATGGCTTCATCTAGTGTTGGAAAGGCACCAAATATTACTAATAATTTTGATGTTGAAGATGATTGTCAAGTGTTGCAAAATCTTAGTATTGTGAGTAACATTTTCACTGATGAGATTGTTGAACTAGGAACCAAAAACACTAAGACTTTAACATCTAATGTGTGGAATTTTTTTGTGAAAATTGGAGTGAGTAAGATGGCAAAGAAAAGTACGAATGCAAGGCTTGTGGAAATGAATATACTTGTGCAAGTTGAGTGAGAACTTCTCACTTATCACATCATATTCCTAAATGTCGCATGACACCTCATTAAAAGATGCTACTTGACTGTGAAGGAAAGTTAAGAAAAAGAAAATTTGACACTAAAACGAATCGAAAGATATTGTCTGAATTGATTATTGCACATGATCTACCTTTTAGCATTGTTGAGTGGAGGGTGTTAAGAAAATACCAAAAAAATAATAATGAAGATTGTAGATGCATTTCAAGAAGAATAGCTAAATATGATGTGATGAAGAAATATGAGATTGAAAAAAAAAAATTGAAACAACAATTAGCCCAAATATCTGGTAGAGTGTGCTTGACTTCTAATTGTTGGTCTGCATGCACCAATATTGGTTATATCTTTTTGGCTGCACATTATGTTGATAAGGATCAGAAGTTGAAAAGTAAAATTTTATCATTTGCTCACATGCAACCTCCACACACTAGGCCTGATTTATCATTGAAGGTGTTTGAATTTTTAAAAGATTGGGGAATAGAAAGAAGAATATTTTCTATTACTTTGGATAATGCATCTTTGAATGATAACATGGAAAACATCTTGAAAGAACATCTATGCTTGTCAAATAGCTTGTTACTTAATGGAGAGTTCTTTCATATTAGATGTTCTGCACATATCTTGAACCTTATTGTTCAAGATGGTTTGAAGGTTACTAGTGATGCATTGCACTTAATTTGACAAAGTGAGCATTATGTAAGAGCATCAGAAAGTCGAATGAAACTATTCCTTCAATGTGTTAAACAAGTTGGTGGGATTGATATATCAATTGGTTTGAGATCAGATTGTATTACTAGATGAAACTCTACTTATACAATGCTTGAGAGTGCAATCAAGTATTGTAGAGCTTTTCATAGCTTGAGTTTGATTGATAAAAATTATAAGTGGTGTCCATATAATGATGAATGGGCAAGATCAATTTCAATGTGTGAATTCTTGAAGCCATTTCACATTATAACAAACTTGATTTCTAGATCATCTTATCCTACTTCTAATTTGTATTTTAGGGAGATTTGGAGGATTGAACTTCTCTTGACATCTAACTTGGCAAATGAAGATTTGTTGATTCAAAGTATGTGTTGTAGAGTGAAAGAAAAATTTGATAAGTATTGGAGTGAATATAGTGTGCTTATTTTATTTGGGGCTATTCTTGATCCAACAAAAAAACTTAATTTCTTGAAGTATACTTATTCAAAACTTGATCCCTATGGTTATGAAGAAAAAATAGAAAGGGTAAGAAGTCTTTGTATGCACTTTTTGAGGAGTATGACAACAAAGGTGCATCAACTTCTATGACTTTTTTTTCTTCTAATGTGAGTCAACTACCAAATATTGCTATGGAATAAATGGAGAAGTTGCCCACATATGATGTAAGTTTCCTTTAATGACATTTATTGTCTTTTTTTTTTAATTATTATTACATGAATATATAATTTAATAAAATATTTATTTGTCATTTGACAGGATTTTGAAGCATTTGATTGCCAAGAAACTAGCAACAATGAAAAGTCTAACTTGAGCTTTATTTAGAGGAGCCAAGAATTTCATTCTCCGAAAATTTTGATGTGTTAGGTTATTAGAGAGATAGAAGCAATAGATTTGGTGATTTTGCAAGAATGACTT
Source organism: Sapria himalayana (assembly GCA_029783825.1). Classification (NCBI taxonomy): domain Eukaryota; kingdom Viridiplantae; phylum Streptophyta; class Magnoliopsida; order Malpighiales; family Rafflesiaceae; genus Sapria; species Sapria himalayana. The sequence goes on from JAREIK010013571.1 coordinate 2,557, forward strand.
GTGATGTATTAAGCATTCCAATAATTACTGTAGCATAAGAATCCACTTTTAGGATTGTTTCTCATGTTTTAAGCAAGTATAGAAGTTCTATGCTTGATGAATCAATCCAAGCTCTCATATGCACACATAATTGGTTACTTGGTTTTGTTGGTAAGCTTAAATTTTTTTATTGAAGATTTATAAATGAAACATTTCCTTTATAATTGATAATTAGCTTATGTAAAACCCAGGAAAATTAGAAATTTTTAAATAAATGGAAAAATGATATTAATAATAATAATAAATTGTCAGAATGGTTTAGGGAAACCTAGAAAATTCTCTAGATCTCGGATGACGAAACGGACTGCGTCGTTAAATTCCTCTTGAGAAATCTAGTGACTTAGAAAAGTTTCGTCGAATTATGAGACAATAGGAATATTTTTACGATTTTCTGAATGATAAGTCGGCAATGACTTCAAAGACGTGATTTTTACGGAAATCTTGGAAGTCAGGAAATGGCTTGAGCTAAGTTCATTTAAAATAAATTGAACTGAAAAGAAATAAATTATTTTAGGGTATAAATGGACCCGAATGAGAGATGGACACATGGCGCAATGTGAGCCATATATCCAAATTTAAATAAATAATAAAAAAAAGGAAAATAAAGGATAAAAAGAAAAGGAATGGGAGGAGACAAGCACGGACAATGAGCGTCGAGATGAGAGAGGGAGGAGAGAGAAGCTCTAATTTCTCTCTACGATCTATGGAGGTCGAGTGGTCGAATCTCGTCGGGTCAAGATCTAAAGTTCATCTACTTGACGAGGGCTACGCGTGGGTATAAAAAACATGAGATTTCATCGAGTATTCGTGCAAAGAGTTTAGGAAATCAAAGGTTTCGGGTTTAGGGAGTGTCCACGGGACTTCCTATATATTTTTTCTATGCTTCAAGAGGTAGGGGTTTTCTCCTATTTGGTTTAATTCTTGTTTAAAGTCCATTCAATGGTTTGAATTTTTTATTGGGGGTCGAGAATGGCTAATTGATTGTGTTATACTGTGTTATTCATAGTGTAGTCCAGGTTAGGACTGAGTGTACTGTATTATTCACAGTGTAGTTCGTGTTAGGACTGAGTATAGTGGATTGTAGGGTTTATTCTCCTACTTTTATTAATTTATGTATGTGGGCCATTAAATGGACGAGTTTTAGTTTTGGGGTCGTAAACGGCCGTGTGGCACAGTTTCCCACATTAGGATTGAGTTTTGGGTGGTTGGAACGATTTTCGGACCGTCCTCGGATGAACTTAGGGTTGGTTTGTTTTCGAAATCGTTGTTTTCGAAATTGTCGTATACCTTGAAAATGTGTTTGAGGTGGGTTTTGTGCCATGTTTATGGCTAATTTGGCGTTCCAAATTGGGGCGGTTTGGTTGTCGGGTGAATGGGACACTTCTAGGACGATTTTGGTAAAAAAAAAAAAAAAATAGCACAAACGGGGGCAAAGGGGAGCCTCTGACACGCTACGGCGTGCAGCAAGCAAGCTGCTGCCACGCTACAGCGTGGCACAGCACGCTATGACGTGGGGATACAGGCGTCATTTCTTGTTTTGTTTGCCTCCAATTTCGGACGGCTATAACTTCTTTATTCAAACTCCGTTTCGGGTGTTCTTAGACTTTATGGAAAGCCAATTGAGTCAATAATCTATCCATATGCCTAAGGGAAGTTGGTGTCTAAAACCTTGCTGAAATTTGGTGTTTGTACCAAGTGTACAAATGGGACACAGTGGTCATATTTATGATTGTGTGCCTCAAACTTCGGACGACCATATCTTTCGTGTCCGAACTCCGATTCGTATGTTCTTGGACTCTACGGAAATCCCCTTAAGTCTAGAATCTGGTCATATTCCTGTGAATGGAATTTAGTGCCCATATAGTTTCTGAAAATTTAATTGTAGCACCAAGTGTGCAAATCGCTTGGTTGTGATGACACGTGTGGTCTAATACATTGAATTTGGTGTATGTTGGCTGATGATTATATGCATGTTGATATATTTATCCATAAGGCTTCGGGAAATGCACTCGTTTGTGTATGATTGAGGCCATTGTATGGCTTGTTGTAGGCTACTTGTGGGCTCGATATGTCACAATTAGGTCTAGAGGTTAATTTATATCATTACTCGAGTGGTAATGACTTATGATGTCAATTTATGCGTGTATTGATATGTTGGCATGAATCGTGTGAATTAATTGGAATTTATGTGTTCATTGATATAACTTTCCAATTGATGCAAAGGTTGAAATGCATGAGTAGGCATGTACATATAGCACTTATATATATGTAGCATAGTGATAAGCAATGACATATTGCATTGCATTTATGCACAAGTACATCGCATGAAATGGGTGTAAGTGCATGACTTGGTTTCAAAGGGTTGACCAACAATTATTTATCGGAGTATGTCTACTAATATTTATCGGAGGGTTGTCCCAAAATTATTTATCGGAGTATGTCCCCTAACATGGATTTTGACAAAGCGGTTTTATCGGAGTATGTCCAATAAATTTTATCGAGAGTATGTCCAATAAACTATTATATTGGAGGGTTGTCCCAAAGTAAATTATCAGAGTATGTCCAAAAATTATCATAGTCTGTCTACACAATAAATTATCAGAGTATGTCCACTATATATATCGGAAGGTTGTCTACAAAGTAAATTATCGAAGTATGTCCACTAATTAATATCGAAGGGTTGTCCACGAATAAACAAATATCTTTTTTTGAAGATGTTTTTCATACATGGCATATTGCATGTTGAGAGAAGTCAGTGAGGACTTGTACATGGATCATGAAGAGTAGCATCTCATTCATGTCATGTAGATTCCATTCTAGGATTGACATAATTGTGATTGGGATGTGCTTGTGGCATGACCATTGCATGTGCACTTAGGTGGAGAGTAGCCCTTGTAGGATATTATCACTATTGGCTTTGCTCACCCCTTCATGGGACCACATTTAAGGTGTAAGACAGTTACCAGTGGACGACGCTCCTTAGAGGTTGGTATTGAGAAGAAAGTCGGATTGTGACTTTTGATATATATTTTGTAAATATATATGGGTTGTATTTATTTGTATAAGAGTGATGTAATTTAAACTCTTATGGACTATGGTTTTATAGTCATGTGCTTATATGTTTGAGTATGGATAAGTGGGCCCTACATGGCCATTTTTATTTGTATGTGGACTCGGTGTGGTCGTTGTATAATATTGGGTTATGTTGTCATATAATTGTAAATGTTGTATTTTAGGTAGAGCTCCTTGTACAAAGGAGACTCTGACCGATTTTCATTAAATCACGAGTTCCGAAAAAGGGACACAATGGTGTGGTGTCGGGTTACTTGACATCCATGAGTATTCTGTGGATTGACGGGTTGTCAACGGGACCGTCGGGATAAGGGTGTCATACCTTATGCTAATTTTTTTTTAGATGATGATGATGAGTCAACAGACATCGAGGATGTACACATTTATAATGTAGAGTCAAATGTTATTGTTGGAGATAATGCAAATGAAGATGAAGATTAGGGGCAAAAATGATATTTCATTTGTAACTTTGAATTTGTACTTCTAAAGATATTATTTTGTTCTTACTTTTTTTTTTTTGGCACTTTGAAATTTGAATATTAACATGTTTGTTAGTGTTGTTTATTAAACTTGGACCTATTTATGCTTTGATGTTTCACTTGGTATGTGGTTGTAGTTAGCTAGTTAGTAATTAGTATAATGTTTTAGCATTATTTACTTGTTTAGGTTTATTTAAGACTCTAAATACTATTGTATGGTTCAAGTCTCTATCATTTGATGTATTAATTATTATTAGATGTTTATTTTTTTTATTTGAAGAATGATAAAATTAGGAAAATTATATATTTTAGTATTTTTTTTTAATATTTTGGCCAATTTTAGCCCGTTTTGGCCCGCAGTCTACCTAAGGCTGGGCCAACCAAAAGCTGGGCCAAATAAAAGTGGGTCAAAATGGGCCGACCCGACCCATTTCCTAGCTCTAGTAGGTGGGTGGGGGTGGCTAGGTTAGGTGGATGTGTAGGTGGGTTGGGGAGAGGGGTTTGTGTCCAACCATGAGGGAGAGAGAGATAAGAGAGGAGAGAGAAGAGATGAGAGAAAGGAGAAAAGGGAAGAGAGAGGAAAGTGGATCCTACGTGCCACATGGACACCATGTCAACACTTAATGATCAATTTAACACCATTTGACCACTTTAGCGGTTTGAGTTATAGAAATGGGTAATTTGGGTTATAGGAGTAAACTGTAAGGGCTTTTTTAGATTGAAAAAAAGTTATAGGTGTAAGGGATATTGGGTAAAACACTAGGGGTTTTTTTTTTGCACATTTTCCTTTTTTATATTTATCATTGAAGTTGCTTGCCCCATGTCTAAAAAAATATTGATGATGTGCATAAGGTGGGGGTCCATCCAACATTAGAATTTCTCATAGCAGCTTCTATTCCTGCATGACGATCATAAATAAGACATATGTCTTCCATTTGTGTGATTTCACTCCTTAATGCATAAAGAAACCAATACCAACAATTCGTTGATTCCTCCTCAACTACTGCAAATGCAAGGGGGAATATATGACCATCAGCATTAATTGATGTTGCAATCAAAAGTTTCCCCATGTATTTTCCATATACAAAAGTTCTATCTATTTGGATTATTGGTCTACAATACTTAAATTCTTCAACACATGCACCAAAAGCCAAAAACACACGTATGAAACGTACATTTCCTATTGAACCTGCTAATGTTGAAGTCTTCCAAACAACCTTACTCCCAAGGTTGGTTAGTTTAACAATATTCAACTAAATAGGTAAAGCTTGGTAAGATTCATCCTAATCACCATATATCCTAATGATCGCTTTTATCTTTTCTTCCCAAATCCTCTTGAAATGAACATTATAACAAATTTATTTTTCACTATTTGGTGTAATGCAACAATTGAGGTAGTGTGATTACTTTGAATAACATTTTGAATTTCATGTACAATCAATATGGAGTCTAATTATGAGTGGTCTTGTGATAGTTTAGGATAAACACAAGTGTGAGCACCTATGTACTTTGTTATCTAAAATAAACAGAGTTTTACGATGACGTGCACGAAGCCTACAATTACAATCCTCATACCACTTTTTACACTTCACTACCCACATATCTGGCTCTGATTCAATAACTATCAAATGTTGATTTCTATTTATGGAATAACGCTTAACAACATATTGTAAGTTTGCCTTACTTTCAAATCTCAAACCCTTAAATAAGTTATTTGTTTCATTCCATAATCCAAGCCAAATCATGATCTGTCATAGAGTTAATTACACCCCAATTCAACTGAACAAATAATGGGAGAGGAACATCATGTTCACTACCGAATAATGACACATCATTTTCACCTATCTCATTATTCCCATTATCTTCCATATTTATAACATCCTCATCAACATCATCTTCATCAAATAACTCCACATTGTCATCATCATTACTAGGTAAGATGTCAATAAAATTTGTTGTTGTTATCATAATTGGTTCAATCATTCTTATCAGTTTTACTCACATAATAGGTTCCATTTCATTTCCATAACTTTGAAAACTCATAGGAGAAAAGGAGTTTTCTTCAACACTTTGTTGACTGGACCTATAACTTCAATATGCACTAGGGTAGTAAAGTCACTTGACATATCACCATGATCTCTTGAAGAAGTTTGACAATAAATTTAAATGGTATTTGGAGGAGGAGATTGTGCAACAAAATTAAACATTTTGCTCATGTCACCATCATCTCGAATAGGTAGAGGAACATAATTAACACGTCCATTTCCATTTGGAAAGAGAACCAAATATCGAAATATCATATTTAACTTGGTGTGAATGCGATCAATATTTAGGGTATAACCCAATTTTGATTCTAACTCATCAAATGTGATTATATTGTTGATTGAAACGCCTTTCTTAGGAGGACAATTATAACATATCCCAAATTCACAATCAATAATTTCATCATTAATGTAACACAACACTATGGTGTTATTGGCCATTTTCAAACCTATTAAAAAATAGTAAGAAATTTTAATTATTAATAAACATTATATTCATCATTGATAAATGATATAACAAATATATATCTTGCAAAAATGTAATGGGTTTCTACATTAGCTTGAAAATGCTCATGTCAATTTTTAATTTTCTTTCCACATATCGTTTAATTCAAATTTGAGTTTTGAATAAATCTTTACGCGACAAACAAAAATATAATACCCTTTGTTTTTCTTCTCTTTTCTCGTTACTCAAAATCTAAATGAAAGGGAAATTTAAGACTATTTTTATTTCTTTCTCCACTTTTTCAATGCCTAGCATGATGTCCAAAAAATCTAATTACCTATAGCAGATCCAACAACCAACCTAGTATAGCTTTAGCTAAGCAATTAACAGCCTCATACCACTTTTCTTTAGAGTCCACTTGATCCTCTCTTAGAATTCCACCTATTAAAAATATAGCAAGAAATTTTAATTATTACTAAACATTATGATCATCATTGATAAATGATATAACAAATATGTAACTTGCAAAAATATTACACTCATACTACAGGGCATCATTCATTAAGGTGGTGGACCTAGGGATGGAAAATTTTCCTCATACTCGATTAACCCAACCCATCCAACCTAGAGCTGGGAATTTGAGTCGGCCCGGCCCTAATGGGCTCAGCCCTAGTGGGTTGCGGGCCATTAGGTCATAATTTTATTCAAGCCAATGTTTAGTCAGCCCTACGTGGGCCCCTATTTGGGACAAAACAGGTCAAAATAGTAAAAACGTTAAAAACTAAATTTATAATTTTTTAAATATTTTATAAAATGAAATTTTGTTTAAAATACTTATAGTTTGTTTTTGTGAAATCCCGAGAAAATCCTAATTTTCTAAAAAAGGGTAAAATGATAATTTCGGTCAAAATTCGGAAATTTTCTAAATCTCAGATGATGAAAGGACTTCACCATTAGAATCGTCTCACGAAATCTAGCTACCATGTCGAATTTCGTTGAATTCCGAGATAGTAAGAATTTTCATGTTATTCGAGGCAACGGGGGTAGTGTGGGACACTTGGCATATTTGAGAGACTCAAGAGGTGCCACATGTCATGTGTAGAGTTAGTCAAACATTGAGCTCAGTGGGGCTCACATGAAACACATGACATCATACCATTGAAGGAAAATCAAAGGTAGATGGATAAGGGATGAGTGTAATCCAAATAAGCCAATGATGGCTTGACATGTGGCAATGAGGGGACAAAGAAGACATCTCTTCTCCATTTTTGCTGGAATCTGGCAGTGGGAGAGGGGAGAGCAGATTTTGAAAAAAGAGAGGTTTTTAGAGAGAGAAGTCCAACTTCTCTCTAGATTTCCGGATGTTCGGACCGTCAGTTTCGTGAGCTAAAAAGAAAAGTTGTTCTACACTGCAAGGGCTATGTGTGGGCACCGGTTTTGGGGAGTTTGACAACTCCGGGAGGTAGGGGTCTTCTCCTACTTGTTTATTTCTGGTTTAAAGGCTTTGTAAATGGTTTGGATGATATGAGGCCGTGAGGGGCCGTTTGATCAGTCCCGAAACTTGGGACTGAATTGCTAGAAATTTGGGACACGTTTTGGATAGTCCACGGACTGTTTGTGTGGCTTTTGTTATAATTTATGCAATAAATTATGGTTTGGGTGTTGATGGGCCGGAAATGGCCATGGATTTCGATTCCACAAAGTAGAATCGATGCTTTGTGAGAGGGCTGCCCACAGATAGCCCACTGCACGGATGTGGGACTGTTAAAAACAGTCCTGGTTTGCTTGTTGGACCGAAAATGGTCCATGTGTGTTGTAAGCAAAATCTTGCTTAAGATGAATGACTTGGAGTGTGTATGGAAAGAAATTGTTAATGCATGAAAATTTAGTGTGTTAACATGAGTGTTTGAATTATATAAAATATAATTGTGTGAGAGCCATTGGAATTAAATTGGATTGTTGATTAGCCCAAGTGAGCTAATTTAGATGTTATTGATATGAATAAATAACATGATGTTGTGAGTTAAAATTCGGTTAGTATATGCATGATTTATATATTAACATGAATTGTTTGGAAATGGCATAATGCATTCCATATGCACTGGGGCACCCTAGAACGATAGGTGTGAGTGCATGACATGAAAGAAAATAAAAAGGAAAATGGTTGTGAAAGGAATTTCAATGGAAGATTTTCCGGAGAATTGGGTTGGGAGATTGTCTAACAATTCACGTTCGGAGGAGCCCATGAATTGTTTCGGAGAGTTATCCAACAAATTCGCCTAGGAGGGTTGTCCAATAGATTTTACCGAAACTCGGTAGTATGTTTTCGAGAACAAAAACCTTTTGTTTTGAAAACAGTGTTTTTCTCACATTTGGCTTAGGCATGCGTGAGGGAGTCAGTGAGGGCTCGAGAAGTGGGAAAGGGTGAGTCGCATTCTCATCCATATCATGTAGACATTCAAGTAGGGATCATGTATTTGCTTGAGTGTGTTTGGTTGACCATTACATGTGCACTTAGGTGAGGAGTAACCCATGTAGGAAATTATCACTACTAGGCATTGCTCACCCTGTCGAGGGAACATTATTTCAGGTACAAGGAGTGTTCGGGAAGACGGCGCTCATTAGAGGCCGCTTATGAGAAGAAAGCCGATATGTGGCTTTGATTGATTATTTTGTAAAACATGTATTATAATTCTAAATTTTAATTTTAGGTGGGGAGTAACCCATGTAGGAAATTATCACTACTGGACATTGCTCACCTTGTCGAGGGAACATTATTTTAGGTACAGGGAGTGTTCGGGAAGATGGCGCTCATTAGAGGCCGCTTATGAGAAGAAAGCCGATATGTGGCTTTGATTGATTATTTTGTAAAACATGTATTAGAATTCTAAATTTTAATATCTGTTTGTATTAAGAGTGATGTAATTAACTCTTGAATATTGTAATTGTAACGCCCCGTCCCGAGAGAGTGTACAGTACATGATACTGTAGGGGTGTATAAGAGTACCAAGTGTCACATTGTAGTATTTTGGAGACTAAAGTAGGAAATGAAAGTTTATGGAACCCGGGATTTGTGTATGAGAACGAGGGTACAATTGTCATTTAGCAAATAGGACATGAATATGAAAATCATTAAGTGTAGAGATGGGCCACAATACAAATAAATAAGTTACAGTTGCAATATTAAAGTGTTGAGGAATTAATTGTAATTAGAAGAGACTTGAGAATATAATAATGGGAAATAAAACCAAAATGTCATTTTGGTCTCAAAGTTGCCCTAGCAAACCGTAGGAGGAGAAGGAGAGAGCCAGAGGAGGAGAAGAGAAGAGGAAGAAGGAGGAGGAGAAGAAGTCCAAAAATCAGGTATGTCTTTGCCTTGTAACCATGGGTAATTGGGTTCTTAAGCTTTGGTATGGAGATTAGATGCTCCTTTGGTCTAGGTTTTGTGTAAAGATCACACAAACCTTTGAATTGTTGGGGTATGAGAGTAAAACCCCAATTGGGAGAAAATAACCATGGAATCATCACATTTATGTGGTTTTAAAAAGAATTGGTGGACCTAGGTTGAGTTCTTGGATTTTCACCTATGGTTTTGAGGTTTGAGGTTCCATAGCACCAATTCAAGTGTTGTGGAGTTGTTTTAAGATGAATTCCATGATAATTCTTGAGGTGTTAGGAATTATGGAAGTTGTATGAAGTGAATTGGTAGCAAAAGTGGCAAAAATAGCAAAATCTGGGCAAATTTCGGAAGGTGTACCGGTACATGTATAGGGGTGTATTGGTACACCCCACCAGAGGCCAAGGTGTACCGGTACACGTACAGGGGTGTACCGGTACACCCCAACAGAATGCAATGTGTACCGGTACATGATTAGGGTGTACTGGTACATGTGTGCCCAAAATGCCCAGAATGCTATGTTTTCGTGTAATTAAGCCCGAATTCGTACACTGATAGTTTAGGAACCTTATTAAATGATTAAGATAGGTTCAAATAAGATTGGGACTCGACGAAAACGTAGCGTACCTCGCCGCCTCGGCGATATTCGTTGAGTGTGACTAAGTCTAGGAAGTAAGTTAAGTTATGCGATTATGTAGGCAATTAATACTTGCCGTATTTCGGTTGAGTGTGTAGGTTAAAAAGCAAAGGCGGGATAAGTGTGGGACTGTGCTCAAGTTTAGCAAGAAAAGAGGTGAGTGTTCTAAACTCATTTTCCAAATACTAGTGTATTATTATTATTATTATAAACTGTTTTACACTAGTATTTCATGGTTTTGATTTCAAACCATCTTCAAGAAGCAAGCAATGAATTAGAAAGCAAGCAAATGGTTTTGAGTTAAACCATTTTTGAAAAGCAAGCATTGGTTTTAAATTGTAAAACCATTTTACAAGCAAGCAAGTAAGTAAGCAAATGGTTTTGAATAATTAAACCATTTTACAAGCAAGCAAGCAAGTGAGCAAATGGTTTTGAATAATTAAACCATTTTTCAAGCAAGCAAGCAAGCAAAGAATATTTGCGAAAAACAGGCCTTCCCTAGTTCTAAGCAAGCATACCAGTCAGAGGTATTCCGTACGTGCACGGTGGAGTTAGGGTCTCATACATGCATTTTAGTTTTGCCTGGTCGGCAAACTTAGGACATACATCATGCATTTAAAGGAGACCGTCGCACGTACAGGAGTATATAAGGTTATGAGCTCTAACTAAATTATGGTGATGACGACACGAGGTCAATTCCACCATATTCACCGGAAAAAGGTGATGTGGACAAAGGTCCTTCCACCGGCACGGTTGAGCACAGGTTCCCATGTTCACTAGGGTACAGTAAGCAAAAATAGGCCTCCAGTGGTTGATGTTTTATAAGCATAATATACAGTTTTGAAAAATCAACCATTGGTTCCTGGTCGCCCAGGCTTCCGGAGAGTTTTAAAGCAAACGGTTGAGCCAGGTTCCCGTTTAGATTTCAAAACGATCGGTTGAGCTAAGCTCCCGTGGGATTTTCAAGCAAACGGTTGAGCCCAGGCTCCCGTTTTATTTTCAAAGCATGCGATTGAGCCAAGGCTCCCGTATTTATGAAAAAGTTTTGAGAAACTTTTATAGCAAAGGTTTGTTAAAGGTTTTAAGAAACTTTTCAAGCA
>JAREIK010013572.1:0-27113 GCA_029783825.1 Sapria himalayana
TCTATATTAATAAGATTAATATTACTTAAAATATAATATCAAAACCTAAAATGACTCAAAAGAAAACAAAAAATACTATCACTAAATAATAATTATTTGTTTTAAATTTTTATGATTTTTTATGATTTTTATGATTTTATAAGCTTATCTATTTTTTGATAAAAAATTTTTTAATAATTATATTTTAACTCATAATTATGTAATATTGATTAGATAATAATCAATATAAAAAACTAAACAATCAAAATGATTTTTTTAAATTAAATGAAAACAAATAAAATGAGATTATTAATTATTATTTAGTGTATACTGGTTAAGAATTATCTATATAGGGTTATCGCGATTTTGTAGTTAGTCATTTAAGTGTTTAGGAATTTAGTGGTGTATAAGCTTTATTTAAACAATAAAATAATAAAAAAATTATTTTTTTTATTTTTTCACATTTTCAAAGGTTATAACCTTTGAAAATGTGATAATTTTAAATTTTTTTAAAAGTGAATATAATATTTAGTCATAATAATCATTATATTTATATATCAAATAATTTCAATATAAACATTTTTATTGATAAATATTCTAATAATGATCAAAAATAAATTAATAATATATTAATAAGATAGATATCAATTAAAATATAATACAAAACCATAAATGATTTAGAAGAAAAGCAAAATAAATTACTATATAATAATTTTTTGTTATAAATTTTTTTTATTTTAAAAAGTTTATTTATAATTTTTTGATGAAAAATAATTTATATAAATTATATTTGTTTAACTCATAATTTATTTTATAATTAATAATTATATAAAAAAATACAAATAAATAATTAAAATGAATATTTAAAATTATAATGAAAAAAAAAGAGAGTTTTATTATTTATTATTTATTTTTTAAGGTATACCGGTTTAATTTAAAGTAGATCTATTTAACTAATACTTTATTTTGTAATTAATATTTCTATAAAATAAAATGATAAATATTTAAAATTAAACTGAATAAAAATTAAAATGTTATTTATGAATAATTATTAATTTATACCAGTTTAATTATTTAAGTATTTAGAGGTTTTGTCATTTAGGTATTTAGCTATTTATGTTTTTAGGCATTTAGTGGTTTATAGGTTTTATTTAACAAAAAAATAAAAAAAAATTTGTAATTTTTTTTAATTTTCATAGGTCATAACCTTTGAAAATATAATAATATTTAAAATTTTTTGAAATGTGAATACAATATTTAGTTAAAATAATATTAATAATTATATATCATATAAATTCAATATAAACAATTTTATTGATAGATATTATAATAATTATCAAAAATTAAATTAATAGACTATTAATAATAAGATAGATATTAATAAAAAATATTTACAAAACCCAAATTGATTCAAAATTAAAGTAAAATATATTACTTTATAATAATTTTTAATTTTTAAATTTTTACTTATTATATAAGCATAAATACTTTTATTGATTAAAAAAATTATTTAAATTATATTTCTCGCACTCATAATTTATTTTGTAATAAATATTTATATAGAAATAAACTAATAAATAATTAAAATAAATATTTAAAATTATAATAAATAGAAATAAAAATTAGATTTATTAATTAAGTAGTATATACTGGTTTAATGGTTTATGTATTTAGGCATTACAAGGTTTAGTAGTTTACTGATTTTAATGTGTATGCATTTAGTGGTTATAGGTTTTATTTAAATAATAAATAAACAAAAAATTTATTTTTATTATTTTTTGATATTTTCAAATGTTATAACCTTTGAAAATATAATAATTTTTAAATTATTTTTAAAAGTGAATTCAATATTTAGTTATAATAATCATTATATTTATATTACATATAAATTCAATATAAAGAATTTAATAGATAAATATTCTAATAATGATCAAAAAATAAATTTAAATCTATTATTAATAAGATAGATATCTATTAAAATATAATTACAAAACCTAAAATGATTCAGAAGCAAAGCAAAATATATTACAATAAAATAAATTTTTGTTTTTAAATTTTTTCTTCTTTTTATAAGTTTATCTATATTTTTTGATGAAAAATAATTTATATAAATTATATTTGTCTAACACATAATTTATATTGTAATTAATATTTAATAAAAATAAATGAATAAATAATTAAAATGAATATTTTAAATTATAATGAAAAAAATAATATTGATATTTATTATTTATTATTTAGTGTATACCAGTTTAAAAGGATTATCTATTTAGGGTTTTCGAGATTTCGGAGTTATTAACTTAAGTGTTTAGGCATTTAGTAGTTTATAGGATTTATTTAAACAATGAAATATCAAAAAAATTATTTTTGATATTTTCTCACATTTTCAAAGGTTAACATTTGAAAATCTAATAATTTTAAATTTTTTTAAAAATGTGATACTATATTTAGTAATAAGAATCATTGTAATTATATATAATATAAACTAAATATAAACAATTTTATTGTTAGATATGATGTCAATTATCAAAAAATAAATTAATATGCTATTATTAATATGATATATATAAATTAAAATATAATTGCAAAACCTAAAATTATTTAAAAACAAAGTAAAATTTATTACCAAATAATAATTTTTGTTTTTTAGTTTTTGCTTCTTTTTATAAGCTCATATTTATTTTTGATGAAAAATAAATTATTTAAAATATATTTAAGGTTTACAAGTTTAAAGTTTTAACTATTTAGGGGCTTTTGTGTTTAGGAGTATATAGATTTAAGTGTTTAGGCATTTAGTTGTCTATATGTTTTATTTAAATAATGATATAACAAAAAATTTATTTTTATATTGTTTTCTAATTTTTGAAGATTATAACCTTTGAAAATATAAAAATTTCTAAATTTTTTTCAAATGTAAATATAATATTTAGTTATAATAATCTTAATAAATATAAGTCATTTAAATTCAATATAAATAATCACATTACTAGATATTATAATAATGATCAATAATTAAATTAATAAACTATTAGTAATAAGATAGATATTATTTAAAATATATTTGCAAAATCTAAATTTATTCAAAAACAATGTATATATTACTAAATAATAATTTTTTTAAATATTTTGCTTTTTTAATAAGTTTATATTCTTGTTATTAAAAATAAATTATTTAAATTATATTTGCCTTCATCATAATTTTGGGGTTTAGTCAGGATATACAGGTTTAATGGTTTAAGTATTTAGGTGTTTTGGGGTTTAGTCATTTAAGTGTTTATGGCTCAAGAGATTTTATCTAATTTTTGAAAGTTATAAACTTTGAAAATATAATAATTTTTAATTTTTTTTAAAATGAGAATATAATATTTAGTTATAATAATCTAGAGAATTATATATAATGTAAAATCAATATAAATAATTTTATTAATAGATATTTATAATAATGATCAAAAAATAAATTAAAAAACTATTATTAATTATAATGATATAAATTAAAATATAATTGCAAAATCTAAAATTATTCAAAATTAAATTAGAATAAATTAGTAAATAATAATATTTTGTTTTTAAAATTTTGCCTCTTTTTTTGATCTTATATTTTTTTGATGAAAAATAAATTATTTAAATTGTATCCGTCTCACTAATAATTTATTTTGTAATTAATATTTCAATAAAAATAAATTTGTAAATAATTAAAATGAATATTTAAAATTATAATGAATACTAATTAAAATGAGATTTATTATTTATTATTTAGAGTATACTAATTTAAAGGCTTATGTGTTTATGAGCTTGGGGTTTAAGAGTTTAGTCATTAAGAATTTAGGTATTTTTTGGTTTATAGATTTTATTTAAAAATTCTAAAAACAAAAAATTTATTTTTTTATTTTTTCTTATTTTCAAACGTTATAACCTTTGAAAACTTAATAATTTTTAAATTTTTTTAAAATATGAAAATACTATTTTGTTATAATAATCTAAATAATTATATATTATGTAAATTCAATATAAATAATTTTTTTTATAGATATTATGATGACGATAATAAAATAAATTAATAAACTATTATTAATAAGATAGATATTAAATAAAATTTATTTACAAAACCTAAAATGATTCAAAATCAAAGTAAAATATATTAATAAGATAGATATTAAATAAAACTATTATTAATAAGATAAAATATACAGGTTTAAAAGATTATATATTTAGAAGTTTTGGGATTTAAGAATTTAGTGATTTAGTATTTAGGCATTTAGTAGTTTATAGGTTTTATTTAAAAAAATAAAATAACAAAAAAATTTTATTTGTTATTTGTTCTTATTTTTGAAGGATATAATCTTCGAAACTATAACAATTTTTAAATTTTTTTATATGTGAATACTATATTTAGTTATGATAATCTTAATGATTATATATATCATGTAAATCCAATATAAAAAATTATATTGATATATCTTATAATAATTATCATACAAAAGATTAATAAACAATTATTAATAAGATAAATATTGTTTAAAATATATTTACAAAACCTAAAATGATTCAAAATTAATGTAAAATATTTTACTAAATATTAATTTTAAATTTTAAAATTTTTGTTTCCATTTATAAGCTTATATATTTTTTGATGAAAAATAAATTATTTAAATTATATTTGTCTAACTATTAATTTATTTTTTAATTTATATTTCGAAAAAATAAACTAATAAATAATTAAAATGTATATATAAAATTATAATGAATACAAATAAAAATGAGATTTATGATTTATTATTTAGGGTATACCTATTTAATGGTTTAAGTTTATTATGGTTTTGGGGTTAATGAGTTTATTGATTTATATGTTAACACATTTAGGTTTTATTTATTGATTTATAGGTTATATTTAATCAATGAAATAATAAAAAATTTATTTTTATGAATTTTCGTGATTTTCTAAGGTTATAACCTTTGAAAATATAATAATATTTAAAAGTTCTAAAATATGAATACAATACTTAGTTATAATAATCTTAATAATTATATTTGATGTAAATTCATTATAAAAAAAAATTATTAATATATATTATTTTGATGATCGAAAAATAAATTAATAAACTATTATTAATAAGACAGATATTAATTAAAATATATTTGCAGAACCCAAAATAATTTAAAATCAAATTAAATTATATTACTAAATAAAATTTTAAATATTTGAAATTTTGTATATTTTTATAAGCTTATATTTTTTTTCATAAAAAATAATTTATCTAAATTATATATGTCTAACTCATTATTTATTTTGTTATTAATATTTCTATAAAAATAAACTAAAAAATAAATAAATTGAATATTTAAAATTATAATAAATATAAATAAAAATGAGATTTATTATTTATTATTTAGGTTATATAGGTTTAATGGTTTAAGTATTTAGGGGGTTTTGGGATTTAGGAGTCTAGAGATTTAAATGTTTAGGCATTTAAATTCAATATAAGTAATTTTATTGTTAGATATTATAAAATTGATCAAATAATAAATTAATAAACTATTCTTAATAAGATTGATTGCAATTAAAATATAATTGCAAAACATATATATAATGATTCAAAATCAAAGTAAAATATATTACTGAATAATAATTATTTGTTTTTAAATTTTTACTTCTTTTTATAAGCTTATATATTTTTTTTTGATTAAAAATAAATTATTAAAATTATAGTTGTCTCTCTCATTATTTATTTTGTAATTAATATTTCTATAAAAAATAAACTAATAAATAATTAAAATAAATATTTAAAATTATAATGAATACAAATTAAAATGAGATATATGATTTATTATATATGGTATCCCAGTTTAATGGTTTGATTATTTAGGAGTTTATCAATTTATATTTTTAGGTATTTAGTGGTTTATAAGTTTTATTTATATAATAAAAATAAAAAAAAAATTTTAGATTTTTTCTGATTTTCAAAGGTTATAACTTTTAGAAATAAAATAATTTTTAAAAATTTTTGAAATATGAATACTATGTATAATTATATTAATCTTACTAATATATATCATATAAATTCAAAATAAACAATTTTAATGATAGATATTATAATAATGATTAAAAATTAAATTAATAAACTATAATTAATAATATATATATTAATTAAAATATATTTACATAACACAACATGATTCAAAATCAAATCAAAATATATTACTAAACAATAATATTTAATTTTTAAATTTGTCCTTTTTATAAGCTTATATTTTTTTTGATTAAAAATAAATTATTTAAATAATATTTGTTTTACTCGAAATTTATTTTGTATTTAATTGTTCTAAATAATTAAACTATAAATAATTAAAATGAATATTTAAAATTATAAGAAATAGAAATAAAAATGAGATTTATTATTTATTAAGTAGTATATAGATGTTAAAATGTTTATGTATTTAGGGGTTTTAGGGTTTATGAGCTTACTAATTTAAGTACGTAAGCATTTAATGGTCTATAGGTTTTATTTAAAAAATAAAATAACTAAAAATTTATTTTTATTATTCTTTCTCATTTTTTAAGAATATAACCTTTGAAAATATAATAATTTTTAATTTTTTTTAAAAGTGATTACAATATTTATTTATAATAATCATAATAATTATATATCATATAAATTCAATATAAATAATTTTAATGATAGATATTTTAATAATTATCAAAAAATAGATTTAAAATCTATTATGAATAATATTGATATTACTTAAAATATAATATCAAAACCTAAAATGATTCAAAATCAATGCAAAATATATTACTAAATAATAATTATTTGTTTTTAAATTTTTATTCTTTTTATAAGCTTATCAATTTTTTGTTTAAAAATAATTTTTATAAATTATATTTTTAACTCATAATTTATTTTATAATTAAAACATATATAAAAATAAAAACTAAACAATTAAAATGAATTTTTTAAATTATAATGAAAACAAATAAAAATGAAATTTATTAATTATTATTTGGGGTATACCGATTTAAAAGATTATATATATATATAGAGGTATCAGAATTTTGTAGTTTAGTGATTTAAATGCTTGGGCATTTAGTGATGTATAGGCTTTATTTAAACAATAGAATAACAAATAAAAAATATTTTTTTATATTTTTTCACATTTTCAAAGGTTATAACCTTTGAAAATGTAATAATTTTAAAATTTTTTTCAAAAGTGATTACAATATTTAGTTATAATAATCATTATATATATATATCATATAAATTCAATATAAATATTTTGATTGATAAATATTCTAATAATGATGAAAAATAACTTAATAATCTATTATTAATAAGATAGATGTCAATTAAAATATAATTACAAAACCTAAAATGATTCAGAATCAAAGCAAAATATATTACTATATAATAATTTTTTGTTGTGAAATTTTTTTTTCTTTTAAAAAGTTTATCTATAATTTTTTGATTAAAAATAAATTACATAAATTATATATGTGTAACTCATAAATTATTTTGTAATTTATATTTATATAAAATTAAACAAATAAATAATTAAAATGAATATTAAAAATTATAATTAAAAATAATGAGATTTATTATTTATTATTTTGGGTATACCGGTCTAATTTAAATTAGATATGTCTTACTAATTATTTATTTTGTAATTAATATTTCTATAAAAATAAACTAAAAATTAATTAAAATAAAAATTTAAAATTTTACTGAATAAAAATTAAAATGATATTTATGATTTATTATTAATGTATACTAGTTTAATGGTTTAAGTATTTAGAGGTTTTTTCTTTTAAAAGTTAACCAATTTAGGGTTTTAGGCATTTAGTGCTTTATTGGTTTTATTTAATCAATAAAATAACAAAATAAAATTTGTAATTTTTTCTCATTTTCATAGTTTATATAACATTTGAAAATATAATAATATTTAAAATTTTTTGAAATGTGAATATAATACTTAGTTATAATAATATTAATAATTATATATCATATAAATTCAATAAACAATTTTATTGATATATATTATAATAATGATCAAAATTAAATTTATTAACTAATGATATTAAGATAGATATTAATTAAAAAATAATTACAAAACCCAAATTGATTCAAAATTATAATAAAATATTTTTCTAGATAACTATTTTTAATTTATAAATTTTTACTTCTTTTATAAGCATATATTTTTTTTTAATTATATTTGTCGCACTCATAATTTATTATGTAATTATTCATTATATAAAACAAACTAATAAATAATTAAAATGAATATATTAAATTATAATGAAAAAAATAATATTGAGATTTATTATTTATTATTTAGAGTATACCAATTTAAAATGATTATCTATTTAGAATTTTCAAGATTGAAGAATTATTGATTTAAGTATTTAGGCATTTAGTGGTTTATTGGATTTATTTAAACAATGAAATAACAAAAAAATTACATTTGTTATTTTTTTACATTTTCAAAGGTTATAACATTTGAAAATATAATAATTTTTAAAATCATTTGAAATGTGAATACCATGTATAATTATATTAATCTTATTAATTATATATCATATAAATTAAATATATATAATTTTAATGATAGATATTATAATAATGATCAAAAATTAAATTAATAAACTATTATTAATAAGATTGATATTTTTTATAAAATATTTAAAAAACCCAAATTGATTCAAAATTAAAGTAAAATATATTACTGGATTATAATTTTTAATTTTTAAAATTTTACTTCTTTTATAAGAGTATATATTTTTTTGATTAAAAATAAATTATTTAAATTATATTTGTCGCACTCATACTTTATTTTGTAATAAATATTTCTATAAAAATAAACTAATAAATATTTAAATTATGTTTTTTGGCTTTTAGTTGTTTATAGGATTTATTTAAAAAAATAATATAACAAAAAAAATTCCCATAATTTTTTATCATTTTCATAGGTTATAACATTTGAAAAAATAATAAAATTTACAATTTTTTGAAATTTTAATACAATATTTTGTTATAATAATATTAATAATTATATATCATATAAATTTAATAAAAATAATTTTATTCATAGATATCATAATAATGATCAAAAATTAAATTTATAAACTATTAATATTAAGATAGATATTAATTAAAAAATATTTACAAATTGCAAATTGATTCAAAATTAAAGTAACTTATATTAATCGATAATAATTTTTAATTTTTAAATTTATACTTCTTTTATAAGTGTATATTTATATTATGTAAATAATATATTATTTAAATTATATTTATCCCACTCATAATTTAATTTGTAATAAATATTTCTAAATAAATACACTAATAAATAAATAAAATGAATATTTAAAAATATAATAAATAGCAATAAAAATAAGATTTATAAATAATTAAGTAGTATTTAGCAGTTTAATGGTTTATGTATTTAGGGATTATGGGGTTAAAGAGTTTACTGATTTAACTTTATATGCATTTAGTAGCGCTGCTCATTGGACTAGAAGATTCGCGACCCGACCCGAAGTCTTGTCCCGAAAGAATCGGGATTGAGAAAATGTGTTGACTTTGACTTTTCCCATTCCGTTCTCTCACATATTTTTTCTTTTGTGATGGTTCCGGATCTTTATCAATTTCCATCTAGAAAACCGTCCTGTCCTAAAAAACCGATACTAGAATTAGGAATATATATAAATAACATGAAGATGCCACCAATTCCGCTACTGCCCATCTAATTTTGATGCACCTATTGCTGTTCCGACGAGTTCCAGGCCGCTTCATGCTGTTCTAGCTATGTTCAGTTAGGTCCAGCCCTTGTCCGTCGCACTTCTGGTTGCCTCCACCATGTCTCAGATGCCACCAGCCTTTTGGTTTGTTTTTCTAACGAGAATTGAGTGATTAATTATTATTATTATGTGTCTCAGTCAGTTTTGTTGAGTATTGGTTGTGGTGTTGTGGTTGGGCCGAATGAGTGGGCTTAATGTGTTACAGTCAGTTTAGTAGAGCTTGTTGTTTGAAAGATTTATATGTATTTATGCTTAATATATCATATTAATTAGTGGCAATGCAGATGGCACAATCCAAAGGTAAACGGAAAATATAATAAATTGAGGTTGATCATATCTCAAATCATCAAAGTACTGGTAAATCCAATCATCATACTTTCACGAACTCTCATATTGTTACGGTAGGTTCTTCAATTCCAATTGTAAAATAAAGTCAAGGTACATCGGAACCTCAAGCTCATAATAAGTATATGTCTACTATTTGAGAAACTTCCGAGATATTAGTTGATTCAGAGCGAAATGAAACTAGTAGGGCAGCTTGTATATGGTGTAGGAAAGAATACTTGGCAAAAAGTGATCAAGGTACTTCGGGTTTATTGAAATACTTGTGAAAGACATGTAAAAAATTTCCACACAAAAAAGAATTAATAAAATCTCACAAAGGTAAACACAAGTCACAATCTTTGTTGAGTTTCACTAAAGGTACTACTTCAGAGGATAACAAATTAACTTGTTGGCAATTTGATCAACAACTAGTTAGGGAGGCTTTGGTGAAAATGATCATAAAAGATGAATTGCCTTTTTGTTTTGTTGAGAGGGATGACTTTAATGAGTTTTGTAAAGTTAGTGTGCCTATTTTAAAATTCCATCTAGGCACTCTATATTGAGGGATTGTTTTTTTTTTTGATTGTGAAGGAAAATAATAAATTATTTGATAGCATATCATCTCATTGTTGTAGAGTTTCATTGACTACCGACACTTGGACTAGCATTCAAAATTTATTTTATATATGTTTGATAGTTCATTTCATTGATTCTCAATGGAATATGCATAAAAGGAATTTGAACTTTTGTGTAATTAAGAGTCATTCTAGAGTTAATATTAGAAATGCTATTGAGTTTTGCATGAATGAATGGGGTTTGAGAAAGTTGATGTTCATTACTGTTGACAATGCATCAAATAATGATGTTGTAGTTGAACAATTGAAAAAAGACTTGTGAAGAAAAGTGTTGTACCTTTGAGAGGTGAGCATTTTCATATGAGATATTGTGCTCATATCCTAAACTTAATTGTCAGAGATGACATTGCAGTAGTTGAGGGTGCAATTCAAAAAATTAGAGGAGTGGTGAAATATGTGAGGAGTAGTCCTAAAAGATTAGATATGTTTAAGTTATGTGTTGAAAAAGCAAACTTGACATATAGAATTTCATTGCAATTAGATTGTCCTACAAGATGGAATTCAACTTATTTGATGCTATAAACTGATATAAAATATCAAAAAGAATTTGATAAGTTGGAGGAAAAAGATAAATGTTTTTTGAAGGAGTTTGGTTAAAATGTTCCAACTGAGAGAGACTGAACAAATGCCAAAATTTTGGCTAGTTTCTTGAAAACTTTTTATGTGGTAACTTGTAAATTTTCTGGCTCATAATATTCTACCTCTAGTGTTTATTTTTCAGAGATTATTCAAATTTTGAAAAAAATTGAGCTTTGTGAAAATAGTACAGATACAATGGTGTCTGAAATAGGTATGAAAATGAGGCATAAATTCAAAAAATATTAAGGTTCTCTTCAGTCAACAAATATTATGCTTTTTGTAGCAGTAGTGTTGGATCCTAGATATAAGCTCAAATATCTCAAAATTAAGTACACTTAGCATTATCGAGAGGAATTGGCTAAACATTTGGTGAAAAAAGTTATAAATGCTTTAAATGAGATGATCGATGATTATAAAGATTTAAATGAAGTTGAATCAAAAGAAGATCATTTCTCTTCTACTGTGTTGAAAAAAAATGATGATTTCTTTGATGGTAGTGATACTTATGTTGATGATTTTTTTTGTTGAATTGGAGAAAGAACAAGAAGTTGCAGCTTTGGGGAAGTTGGATAGGTACTTGGAGGACAAACTTGAAAAAAAATATAATTGATTTTGATCTTCTAAACTAGTGGAAGATAAATGAGGTTAGGTATCCTTCTTTTGAGAATGTAGCAAGGGATGTATTTATTATCAAAGCATCTACTGTGGCCTACAAATCTACATTTTGCAATGGGGGGGAGAACTTTAGATAAATTTAGGAGTTCTTTAACACCTATTACTACTGAAGTTCTCATATGTCTACAAGATTGGTTGAGAAGCTCAAACAAACCTATTGAAATTGAAGAATTAGTTCAAGACCTTGATGATAATGAATCAGGTTAGTATACAAATCTTGTAAATTTTAATATCACTTTTACTTATTTTATTCATTCAATTTAATAAAAATATGGTTCAATTACAATTTTCAGAGGGGTCACAAGATCCAAATATTTATCCAACTATAGTTGGCCAACTAAATTTGGAATGGGTGAATTAAATTTTATAAGGTAATATTTTTTTTATTACTCTTTCATCTTAGAAATTTATGTCTACATGATTAACATGTTTTCATCTTTGGTTGTCCTTCTACAGTGGAGGAAGAAAAGGGAGGAGTTGTAGAAGAGATAATTAATTGGGTTTGGATTTTCATTGCTATTCCAGGACGGACCTTTGAAATGATTATTATCAAGGTTGTTATTAGGTATATTTTTTTTGTTATATTAAGCTACCTAATTTTAGCAATTACTTAAGTAGTAATTGCTTCTACAAATGTTTGTGGTCATCTTTAGCTATTCCTTAATTTTTAAAGTAATTTTTTAAAAAATGTAGTATTGCTATTATGGTTAACTTTCACTTGGCTGAACAAAGCCAACTTGTGAAAAAACAAAGAACCAAATTAAGCACACAAATCAGTCCCGTTCTATTTAACATTTCTATCCTTTTCTGCACATCAAAGAT
The DNA here is from genome assembly GCA_029783825.1 of Sapria himalayana. Taxonomy (NCBI): domain Eukaryota; kingdom Viridiplantae; phylum Streptophyta; class Magnoliopsida; order Malpighiales; family Rafflesiaceae; genus Sapria; species Sapria himalayana. The sequence goes on from JAREIK010013572.1 coordinate 12,808, forward strand.
TTTGACAAGGTAATGGAACTCATTTCGGTATTTAGCCTATTTGACAAAATAGAATTGGCACAATTTGAGTTTGAAAGATACATAACTAAGGAATGATAAATGATACAACAAAAGGTTTCGACATGAACTAATTTGACCGGTTTGAAGAAAATAAATTGAAATAAAATGTCCGAACTTCGTTCATCCCGGAACCATTTTCTCCTACCCTAGATCACCGATTTCTATCCCATCCCATCTGATATTTTCAACCTATGGGACGAGTCTGGATTTTAAAAAAAAAATCTCTGAACTGTGGGAAGGAACTGGAGATTTGTAATTCCCATCCCATCGCGACCCATGAACACCCCTAGCATTTAGTGGTTTATAGGTTTTATTTAAAATCTAAAACAACAAAAAATTTATTTTTATTATTTTTTGATATTTTCAAAGGTTATAACCTTTGAAAATATATTAATTTTTAAATTTTTTTCAAATGCGAATACAATATTTAGTTATACTAATCATTATATTTATATATTATATAAATTCAATATAAACAATTTTATTAATAAATAATCTAATAAAAATCAAAAAATAAATTAAGAATCCATTAATAATAAGATATATATTAATTAAAGTATAATTGCAAAACTTAAAATGATTCAGAAGCAAAGAAAAATATATTATTATATAATAATTTTTTTTTTGAATTTTTTTTAATAAGTTTATCTATATTTTTTTGATGAAAAATAATTTATATAAATTATATTTGTCTAACTCATAATTTATTTTGTAAATAATATATATAAATAAATAAACAAATATTTAATTAAAATAAATATTTAAAATTGTAATAAAAAATGAGATTTATTATTTATTATTTATTATTTAGGGATACCGGTTTAATTTAAATTAGATCCGTCTCACTAATAATTTATTTTGTAATTAATATTTCTATAAAAATAAACTGATAAATAATTAAAATAAAAATTTAAAATTATACTAAATAAAAATTAAAATGAGATTTAAGATTTATTATTAACGTATACTAGTTTAATAGTTTAAATATTCAAAGGGGTTTTAATTAGGAGTTAGCGATTTATGTTTTTAGGTTTTTAGTGGTTTATAGGTTTTATATAAAAAAATAAAATAACAAAAAAAATTTCTATAATTTGTTATCATTTTCATATGTTATAACATTTGAAAATATAAAAATATTTACAATTTTTTGAAATGTGAATACAATATTTAGTTTTAATAATATTAATAATTATATATCATATAAATTCAATATAAACAATTTTATTGATAGATAATATAATAATGTTTAAAATTTAAATTACTAAACTATCAATAAAGAGATTGATATTAATTAAAAAATATTTACAAAACCCAAATTGATTCAGAATTAAAGTAAAATATATTACTGGATAATAATTTTTAATTTTTAAATTTATACTTCTTTTATAAGCTTATATTTTTTTTGATTAAAAATAAATTAATTAAATTATATTTGTCGCGCTCATACTTTATTTTGTAATAAATATTTTTATAAAAATAAACTAATAAATAATTAAAATGAATATTTAAAACAATAAAAAATAGAAATAAATATTAGTTTTTTAATTATTAAGTAGTATATAACAGTTTAATGGTTTATGTATTTAGGCATTACGGGGTTTAGGAGTTTACTGATTTAATTGTGTTTGCATTTAGTGGTTTATAGGTTTTATTTAAGAAAAAAAATAAAAAAAAATTATTTTTATTATTTTTTGATATTTTCAAAGGTTATAACCTTTGAAAATATCATAATTTTTAAATTTTGTTCAAAAGTGAATAAATATTTATTTATAATAATCACAATATTTATATATCATATAAATTCAATATAAACAATTTTATTGATAGATATTCTAATAATTATAAAAAAATAAATTAAAAATCTTTTATGAATAAGATTGATATAACTTAAAATATAATATCAAAACCTAAAATGATTCAAAAACAAAGCAAAATATATTACTTAATAATACTTATTTGTTTTTAAATTTTTATTCTTTTTATAAGCTTATCTATTTTTTGATGAAAAGAATAATTTTTATAAATTATATTTTTAACTCATAATTTATTTTATAATTAATATATATATATATATACAAAACTAAACAATCAAATAAATTTTTTAAATTATAATGAAAACAAATAAAAAAATTAGATTTATTAATTATTATTTAGGGTATACCCGTTTAAATGATTATATATATAGGGGTATCAGGATTTTGTAGTTTAGTGATTTAAGTGTTTAGGCATTTAGTGATTTATAGGTTTTATTTTAACAATGAAATAATAAAAAAATATTTGTTTTGTTTTTTCAAATGTTCAAAGGTTATAATCTTTGAAAATATAATAATTTTAACATTTTTTTCACAAGTGAATACAATATTTAGTTATAATAATTATTAAATTTATATTTCTTATAAAGTAAATATAAATATTTTTATTGATAAATATTCTAATAATGATCAAAAAATAAATTAATAATCTATTATTAATAAGTTAGATATCAATAAAAATATAATTACAAAACCTTAAATGATTCAGAAACAAAGTAAAATATATTACTATATAATAATTTTTTGTTTTTAATTTTCTTCTTCATTTAATAAGTTTATCTATATTTTTTTGTTGAAAAATAATTCATATAAATTATATTTTTCTTACTTATAATTTATTTCGTATTTAATATTTATATATAAATAAACAAATAAATAATAAAAATGAATATTTAAAATTATAATGAAAAAAATAAAACTGAGATTTATTATTTATTATTTAGGATATACCTGTTTATAAAATTTATCAATTTAGGGTTTTCGATATTTAGAATTTTTCATTTAAGTATTTAGGCATTTAATGGATTATAGCTTCTATTTAAATAATGAAATAACAAAAAATTTATTTTTGCTATTTTTTCAAATTTTCAAATGTCATAACATATGAAAATATGATAATTTTAAAATTTTTTAAAAATGTAATACAATATTAAGTAATAATAATTATAACTATATATAATATAAAATAAATATAAACAATTTTATTAATAAATATTATATCAATTATCAAAAAATAAGCTAATAAACTATTATTAATTTGCTAGATATAAATTAAAATATAATTAAAAAACCTAAAACTATTCAAAATCAAACTAAAATTTATTACTAAATAATAATTTTTTTTAGTTTTTGCTTCATTTTATAAGCTTATATATTTTTTTGATGAAAAATATATTATATAAATTATATTTGTCACTCATAATTTATTTTGTAATTAATATTTCTATAAATTATTTAAATTATATTTAAGGTTTACGAGTTTAAAGGTTTAGGTATATAGGGGCTTCGGGGTTTAGTAGTTATATTTTCAAAGATTTATGTATTTTGGCATTTAATGGTTTATAATTTTTATTTAAACAATGATATATCAAAAAATTTATTTTTGTTATTTTTTCTCATTTATGAAGGTTATAACCTTTGAAAATATAACAATTTTTAAATTTTTTTTATATGTGAATACTATATTTAGTTATGATAATCTTAATAATTATATATCATGTTAATTCAATATAAACAATTATATTGATAGATATTATATTAATGTTCAAAAAATAAATTAATAAACTATTATTAATAAGATAGATATTTTTTAAAATATATTTGCAAAACATAAATTTATTCAAAATCAAAGTAAAAAATATAATGCTGAATAATAATTTTTTTGATGTTTTGCTTCTTTTTATTAATTTATATTTTTTGTTATTAAAAGAAAGTTATTTAAATTATATTTGTCTTCCACATAATTTATTTTTAATTTATAATTTAAAAAAATAAAATAATAAATAATTAAAATGAATATTTAAAATTATAATGAATACAAATAAAATTGAGATTTATTATTAATTATCCAGGATATACTAGTTTAATGGTTTAAGTATTTAGATGTTTTGGGGTTTAGTGATTTAAGTGTTTAGGACTATAGTGATTTATAGTTTTTATTTAAAGAATGAAGAATAAAAAATATAATTTTTTGATTTTTTTAATTTTTGAAGGTAATAACCTTTGAAAATATAATAATTTTTAATTTTTTTTAAATGTTAATAAAATATTTAGTTATAATATTCTTAATAATTATATATAATGTAAACTCAATATGAATAATTTTATTAATAGATATTATAATAATGATTAATAAAAAATTAATAAACTATTATTAAAAAGAATGATATAAATTAAAATATAATTGCAAAAACTAAAAAGATTCAAAATCAAAAAAAAATATATTACAAAATAATAAATTTCTCTATTTAAAATTTTTATTCTTTTTATAAGCATATATATTTTTTTTGATAAAAAATAAATTATTTAAAATAGATCTATCTCACTAATAATTTATTTTGTAATTAATATTTCTATAAAAATAATTTGATAAATTATTAAAATAAAAATTTAAAATTATACTTAATAAAAATTCAAATGAGATTTATGATTTATTATTAATGTATACAAATTTAATAGATTAATTATTTAGAAGTTTCGTCGTTTAGGAGTTTAGCGATTTATGTTTTTAGGCATTTAGTTGTTTATACGTTTTATTTAAACAAAAAAATAACAAAAAAAAATTTTGTAATTTTTTGTCATTTTCATAGGTTATAACCTTTAAAAATATAATAATATTTAAAATTTTTTGAAATGTGAATACAATATTTAGTTATAATAATTTTAATAATTTTATATCACAAAAATTTAATATAAACAATTTTATTGATAGAAATCATAATAATCATCAAAACTTAAATTAATAAACTAGTAATAATAAGATTAATATTAATTAAAAATTATTTACAAAACCCAAATTGATTCAAAATTAAAGAAAAAAATATTACTAGATAATAATTTTTAATTTTTAAAATTTTACATATCTTTATAAGCGTATATATTTTTTTTGATTAAAAATAAATTGTTTATATTATATTTGTCGCACTCATAATTTATTTAGTAAAAAATATTTCTATAAAAATAAACTTATAAATTATTAAACTGAATATTTAAAATAATAATAAATTCAAATAAAAATTCAATTTATTAATTATTAAGTAGTATATAGCGGTTTAATGGTTTATGTATTTAGGCATTACGGGGTTTAGGAGTTTACTGATATAACTGCGTATGCATTTCGTGGTTTATAGGTTTTATTTAAAAAATAATCAACAAGAAATTTATTTTTATTATTTTTTCATATTTCCAAAGGTTATAACCTTTGGAAATATAATAATTTTTAAATTTTTTTCAAAAGTTAATTCAATAATTAGTTATAATAATCATTATATTTATATATCATATAAATTCAAAATAAATAATTTTATTGATAAATATTCTAATAATAATCAAAAAATAAATTTTTAAAAAAATTATTAATAAGATAGATATCAATTAAAATATAATTACAAAATCTAAAATGATTCAGAAGCAGAGCAAAATATATTACTATATAATAAATTTTAGTTTTTAAATTTTTTATTCTTTTTATAAGTTTATCTATATTTTTCGATAAAAAATAATTTATATAAATTATATTTGTTTGACTCATAATTTATTTTGTAATTAATATTTATATAAAAATAAACGAATAAATAATTAAAATAAATATTTTAAATTATAATGAAAAAAATAATATTGAGATTTCTTATTTATTATATAGGGTATACTAGTTTAAAAGGATTATCTTTTTAGGGGTTTAGAGATTTAGGAGTCATTGATTTAAGTGTTTGGGCATTTAGTTCTTTATAGAATTTATTTAAACAATGAAATAACAAAAAAATTATTTTTGATATTTTCTCACAATTTCAAGGGTTATAACCTTTGAAAATATAATAATTTTAAAATTTTTTAAAAATGTGAATACAATATTTTGTAAAAATAATCATTATAATTATATATAATCTAAACAAAATATAAAGAATTTTATTGATAGATATTAAAGCAATTATCAAAAAATAAATTAATATGTTATTATTAATATGATATATATAAATTAAAATATAATTGCAAAACCAAAAATTATTCAAAATCTATGTAAAATTTATTACCAAATAATAATTTTTGTTTTTTAGTTTTTGCTTCTATTTATAAGCTTATATTTTTTTTTGATGAAAAATAAATTATTTAAATTATATTTAAGGTTTACGAGTTTAAAGTTTTAAGTATTTAGGGGCTTTTGGGTTTAAGAGTTTTAGATTTAAGTGTTTAGGGATTTAGTGGTCTATAAGTTTTATTTAAACAATGATATAACAAAAAATTAATTTTTATTTTTATTTCTAATTTTTGAAGGTTATATAACCTTTGAAAATATAAAAATTTCTAAATTTTTTTCAAATGTAAATATAATACTTAGTTATAATAATCTTAATAAATATAAGTCATTTAAATTCAATATAAATAATCACATTGCTAGATATTATAATAATGATCAATAAATAAATTAATAAACTATTATTAATAAGATAGATATTATTTAAAATATATTTGCAAAATCTAAATTTATTCAAAATCAAAGTATATATTACTAAATAATACTTTTTTTTAATATTTTGCTTTTTTTATAAGTTTATATTTATGTTATTAAAAATAAATTATTTAAATTATATTTGTCCTCCTCATAATTTATTTTGTAATTTATAATTCTATAAAAACAAACTAATAAATAATTAAAATAAATATTTAAAATTATAATGAATACAAATAAAAATGAGATTTATAATTTATTATTCAGGATATACAAGTTTAATGGTTTACGTATTTAGGTATTTTGAGGTTTAGTCATTTAAGTGTTTATGCCTTTGGCGATTTTATCTAATTTTTGAAGGTTATAACCTTTGAAAATATAATAATTTTTAATTTTTTTTTAAAATGTGAATATAATATTTAGTTATAATAATCTTGATAATTATATATAATGTAAAATCAATATAAATAATTTTATTAATAGATATTATAATAATGACCAATAAATAAATTAATAATCAATTATTAATTAGAATGATATAAATTAAAATATAATTGCAAAATCTAAAATTATTCAAAATTAAATTAAAATAAATTACTAAATAATAATATTTTGTTTTAAAAATATTGCTTCTTTTTATAATCTTATTTAATTTTAAATTTTTATTTTAATTATTTATCAGTTTATTTTTATAGAAATATTAATTACAAAAAAAATTATTAGTGAGACAGATCTAATTTAAATATTTTATTTTTCATTAAAAAAATATATATCCTTATAAAAAGAGGCAAAATTTTAAAAATTTAAATTTATTTATTAGTAATATATTTAATTTTTATTTTGAATCATTTTAGATTTTGCAATTATATTTTAATTTATATCATTATTATTAATAGTTTATTAATTTTTTATTGATCATTATTATAATATCTATTAATAAAATTATTTATATTGAGTTTACATTATATATAATTATTAAGATTAGTATTACTGAATTTTATATTCACATTTAAAAAAAATTAAAAATTATTAGAATTTCAAAGGTTATAACCTTCAAAAATTAAAAAAAATCAAAAAAACTAATTTTTAATTTTTTTATTCTTTAAATAAAAACTGTAAATCACTAAAGTCCTAAACACTTAAATCACTAAACCCCAAAACACCTAAATACTTAAACCATTAAACTAGTATATCCTGAATAATAAATAATAATTCTCAATTTTATTTGTATTCATTATAATTTTAAATATTTATTTTAATTATTTATTAGTTTATTTTTATAGAATTATTAATTAAAAAAAATTAAGTGAAAGACAAATATAATTTAAATAATTTACTTTTAATAACAATATATATATAAACTTAGAAAAAGAAGCAAAACATCAAATAAATTATTATTTAGTATTATATTTTACTTTGATTTTGAATAAATTTACATTTTGCAAATATATTTTAAAAAATATCAATCTTATTAATAATAATTTATTAATTTATTTTTTTATCATTAATATAATATATTTCAATATAATTGTTTATATTGAATTTACATGATATATAATTATTAAGATTATCATAACTAAATATAGTATTCACATATAAAAAAATTTTAAAAATTGTTATATTTTCAATGGTTATAACCTTCAAAAATGAGAAAAAATAACATAAATAAATTTTTTGAAATATCATTGTTTAAATAAAACATATAAACCATTAAATGCCTAAATACATAAATCTCTAAACTCCTAAACCCCGAAGCCACTAAATACTTAAGCCTTTAAACTCATAAACCTTAAATATAATTTAAATAATATATTTTTCATCAAAAAAACATATAAGCTTATAAAATGATGCAAAAACTAAAAAAAATATTATTTAGTAATAAATTTTATTTTGATTTGAATCATTTTAGGTTTTTAAATTATATTTTAATTTATATCTATCATATTAATAATAGTTTATTAATTTATTTTTTGATAATTGATATAATATTATTAATAAAATTGTTTATATTTAGTTTATATTATAGATAGTTATAATAATTTTTATTACTAAATATTGTATTGATATTTTTTAAAAATTTTAAAATTATTATATTTTCAAATGTTATAACATTTGAAAATTTGAAAAAATATCAAAAATAAATTTTTTGTTATTTCATTGTTTGAATAAAAGCTATAAACCATTAAATGCCTAAATACTTAAATCAATAACTTCTAAATCTCGAAAACCCTAAATATATAAATTTTTTAAACATGTATATCCTAAATAATAAATAATAAATAATAAATCTCATTTTTATTTTTTACATTATAATTTTAAATATTCATTTTATTTATTTATTTGTTTATTTTTATATAAATATTAATTACAAAATAAATTATAAGTTATACAAATATAATTTATATAAATTATTTTTCAACATAAAAATATAGATAAACTTAATAAAATAAAATATAAATTAAAAACAAAAAATATTATATAGTAATATATTTTGCTTTGTTTCTGATTCATTTTAGGTTTTTAATTATATTTTAATTGATATCTATCTTATTAATTATAGATAATTAATATATTTTTTGATCATTATTAAAATATTTTTCAATAAAAATGATTATATTAGATTTATATGATATATAAATATAAATAATATTATAACTAAATATAGTATTCACTTTTGAAAAAATTTTAAAATTATTATATTTTCAAAGATTATAACATTTGAAAATGTCAAAAAATAAAAAAAAATAATTTTTTTTGTTATTTCATTGTTTAAATAAAACCTATACACCACTAAATGTCTATGCACTTAAATCACTAAACTAAAAATCCTGATACCCCTATATAGATAATCCTTTAAACTTGTATACCCTAAATAATATTTAATAAATCTAATTTTTATTTGTTTTCATTATAATTTAAAAAATTAATTTTGAAAGTTAGTTTTTTATTTATATATATATATATTAATTATAAAATAAATTATGAGTTAAAAATATAATTTATTAAAAATATTTTTCGTCAAAAAATAAATATGCTTATAAAAATCATAAAAATTTAAAAACAAATAATTATTATTTAGTGATATATTTTGTTTTGCTTTTGAATCATTTTAGGTTTTGATATTATATTTTATGTAATATCAATCTTATTCATAATTGATTTTTAATTTATTTTTTGATAATTATTAGAATATCTATCAATAAAATTGTTTATATTGAATTTATAGGATATATAATTAATATGATAATTATAAATATATATTGTATTCACTTTTGAAAAAAATTTAAAAATTATTATATTTTCAAAGGTTATAACCTTAAAAAATGAGAAAAAATAATAAAAATAAATTTTTTGTTATTTCATTTTTTAAATAAAACCTATGGATCATTAAATGCTTACTTACTTAAATCAGTAAGCTCATAAATCCCGAAATTTCTAAATATATAAACTTTTTAATAGCTATATACTACTTAATAAAAAATAAATCTCATTTTTATTTCTATTTATTATAATTTTAAATATTCATTTTAATTATTTATAGTTTAATTATTTAGAAAAATTAATTACAAAAAAAATTGAGTGAGACAAATATTATTTAAATAATTTATTATTAATCAATAAAAAATATAATCTTATAAAAAAAATATTTGAAAATTAAATATTATTATTTAGTAATATAATTGATTTGATTTTGAATCTTTTTGTGTTATGTAAATATATTTTAATTAATATTATATTATTAATAATAGTTTATTAATTTAATTTTTTATCATTATTATACTATCTATCATTAAAATTGTTTATATTGAATAAATATGATATATAATTAGTCAGATTAATATAATTATACATGGTATTCATATTTCAAAAAATTTTAAAAATTATTTATTTTCAAAGGTTAGAACCTTTGAAAATCAGATAAAATCAAAAAAAAAAAATTTTTATTTTTATTATATAAATAAAAACTATAAACCACTAAATGCCTAAAAACATAAATTGCTAAACTTATAAATGAAAAAACCTCTAAATTAACAATCCATTAAACTGGTATACCATATATAATAAATCATAAATCTCATTTTAATTTGTATTCATTATAATCTTAAAAATTCATTTTAATTTTGTATTAGTTTATTTTTTATAGAAATATTAATTGCAAAATAAATAAAGAGAGAGACGAATATAATTTTAATAATTTATTTTTAATCAAAAAATAAATATAAGCTTATAAAAACAAGTAAAAATTTAAAAACAAAAAATTATCATTTTAAAAAAAGTAAATATTTTACTATGATTTTGAATCATTATAGGTTTTGCATTTATATTTTAATTGTTATCAATCTTATTAATAATATTTTATGAATTTATTTTTTGATCATTATTATAATATCTATCAATAAAATTACTTATATTGAATTTAAATATTTTATTAATATTAAGATTATTATAACTAAATATTATATTTACATTTAAAAAAAATTTAAAATTATTATATTTTAAAGGGTTATAACCTTTAAAAATGATAAAAAATCAAACAAATAATTTTTTTATTATTTTATTATTTAAATAAAACTTATAAAGCACTAAATGCCTAATCATTTAAATATCTAGACTCCTTAACCCCAAATCACCCTAAATACTTAAACCATTAAGCCTATATAACCTAAATAATAAATAATAAATTTCATTTTTATTTGTATTCATTATTATTTTAAATATTCGTATTAATTATTTTTTAGTTTATTTTTATAGAAATATTAATTACAAAATAAATAATGAGTGAGACATATAATTTAAATATATTATTTTTTATGAAAAAAAAATTCGCTTATAAAAATAAACAAAATTTCAAAAATTTAAAATTTTATTTAGTAATATAATTTAATTTGATTTTGACTTATTTTGGGTTCTAGAAATATATTTTAATTAATATCTATCTTATCAATAATAGTTTATTAATTTATTTTTCGATCATTATAATAATATAAATTAATAATTTTTTTATATTAAATTTACATCAAATATAATTATTAAAATTATTATAACTAAGTATTGTATTCATATTTTAGAAAGATTGAAAAATTATTATAGTTTTAAAGGTTATAACCTTTGAAAATCATGAAAATTCATAAAAATAAATTTTTGTTATTTCATTGATTAAATAAAACCTATAAACACCTAAATGTGCAAACATATAAATCAATAAACTCCTTAACCCCAAAACCATAAAAACATAACGCATTAAATAGGTATACCCTAAATAATAAATCATATTTCTTTTTTTTATTAGTATTCATTATAATTTTAAATATTCATTTTATTTTATTTATCAATTTATTTTTATAGAAATATTAATTACAAAATAAATTATTAGTGAGACAGATATAATTTAAATAATTTATTTTTCATCAAAAAAAATATATATGCTTATAAAATGAGGCAAAATTTTTAAAATAAAAAATTATTATTTAGTAATATATCTTATTTTGATTTTGAATCTTTTTAATTATACAAGTATATTTTAATTTATATCATTCTTATTAATACTAGTTTATTAATTTATTTATTGATAATTATTATAATATTTATCAGTAAAATTATTTATATTTAGGTTACATTATATATAATTATTAAGATTATTATAACTAAATATTAGACTCACATTAAACAAAATTAAAAATTATTATATTTCCAAAGGTTACAACTTTCAAAAATTAAAAAAATTCAAAAAATTAATTTTTTTTTTGTTTTTTAATTCTTTAGATAATAACTATAAATCACTAAAGGTCTATACACTTAAATAACTAAACTCCTAAACCCTAAAAACACCTAAATACTTAAACCATTAAACGGTATATCCTGAATAATAAATAATAAATCTCCAATTTATTTGTATTCATTTTAATTTTAATTATTCATTTTAATTATTTATTAGTTTATTATTATAGAATTATAAATTAGAAAATAAATTATGAGTAAGACAAATATAATTTAAATAATTTATTTTTAAAAACAAAAATATAAACTTATAAAAAAAGTAAAACATTAAATAAAATTATTATTTAGTAATATATTTTACTTTGATTTTGAATAAATTAACATTTTGCAAATATATTATAAATAATATCTATCTTATTAATAATAGTTTTTTTTGATCATTATAATAATATCTAGCAATGTAATTATTTATATTGAATTTAATGACTTATAATTATTAAGACTATTATAACTTAATATTATATTTACATTTGAAAAAAATTTAAAATTATTATATTTTCAAATGTTATAACCTTTAAAATGTGAAAAAATATCAAAAATAATTTTTTTTGTTATTTCATTGTTTAAATAAAACCTATAAACCACTAAATGCCTAATACATTTAAACCTCTATACTCCAAAACACAAAAGCCCCTAAATACTTAACCTTTAAATTCGTAAACCTTAAATATAATTTAAATAATTTATTAAGATATTAATTACAAAAAAATTATGAGTGATACAAATATAATTTAAATATTTTATTTTCATCAAAAAAATATAAGCTTATAAAAGAAGCAAAAACTAAAAAAAATTATAATATAGTAATAAATTTTACGTGGATTTTGAATATTTTTGCTAATTATATTTTAATTTATATCTATCATATTAATAATAGAATATTAATTTATTCTTTGATAATTGATATCATATCTATCAATAAAATTGTTTATATTTAGTTTATATTATATATAATTATTATGATTATTATTACTATATATTGTATTCACATTTTTAAAAAATTTTAAATTATTATATTTTCAAGGTATACCTTAGAAAATGTGAAAAAATACCAAAAATAATTTTTTTGTTATTTCATTGTTTAAATAAAACCTATAACCACTAAATGCATAAAACATAAATCACTAAAGTCATAAACTTAAAAACCTCTAAATACTTAAAATATTAAACTTGTATACATTAATAATAATTCATAAATCTCATTTTAATTTTTATCAGTATAATTTTAATTTTTATTTTAATTATTTATCAGTTTATTTTATAGAAATATTAATTACAAAATAAATTATTAGTGAGACAGATCTAATTAAAATTAGACTGGTATACCCAAAATAATAAAGAATAAATCTCAATATTATTTTTTTCATTATAATTTTAAATATTCATTTTAATTATTTATTTGTTTATTTTTGAATTATATTTAATTAAAAATAAATTATGAGTTAGACAAATATAATTTATATAAATTAATTTTTCATCAAAAAATATGGATAAACTTTTTAAAAGAAGAAAAATTTCAAAACAACAAATATTATATAATAATATATTGTGATTTCTTTTGAACACCTTAGGTTTTTTTTTATTATATTTTTAATTGATATCTATCTTATTAAATATAGATTTTTTAATTTATTCTTTGATCATTTTAGAATATTTATCAATAATATTGTTTATATTGAATTTATATGATATATAATAAATGATTATTATAACTAATAATGAATTAACATTTCAAAAAAATTTAAAAATTATAATATTTCCAAATGTTATAACCTTAGAAAAATCAAAAAATAATAAAAATAAATATTTTGTATTTTAATTTTTAAATAAAATCTATAAACCACTAAATCCATAAACAGAAAAATCAGTAAACTTTTAAGGCCCGTAATGCCTAAATACATAAACCATTAAACTGCTATATACTACTTAATAATTAAGAAATCTAATTTTTATTTCAATTTATTATTATTGTAAATATTCACTTTAATTAT
>JAREIK010013573.1:0-30511 GCA_029783825.1 Sapria himalayana
TATTTTTTGATTAAAAATAAATTATTATAATTATAGTTGTCTCGCACATTATTTATTTTTGTAATTAATATTTCTATAACAAATGAACTAATAAATAATTAAAATGAATATTAATATTATAATGAATACAAATTAAAATGAGATTTATGATTTATTATATGTGGTATACCGGTTTAATGGTTTGATTATTTATGACTTTTGTCATTTAGGAGTATATCAATTTATGTTTTTAGGCATTTAGTGGATTATATGTTTTATTTTATTATAAAAATAAAAATATTTTTTTTAGATTTTTTATGATTTTCAAAGGTTATAACCTTTAAAAATAAAATAATTTTTAAAATTTTTTGAAATGTGAATAATATGTATAATTATATTACTTACTAATTATATATCATATAAATTCAATATAAACACTTTTAATGATAGTTATTATAATAATGATCAAAAATTAAATTAATAAACTTTTATTAATAATATAAATATTAATTAAAATATATTGACATAACATAAAATAATTCAAAATCAAATCAAAAGATTTTACTAAATAATAATATTTAATTTTTAAATTTGTCCTTCTTTTTATAAGCTTATATTTTTTTTGATTAAAAATAAATTATTTAAATAATATTTGTCTTATTCGAATTTATTTTGTAATTTATTTTTCTAAATAATTAAACTATAAATAATTAAAATGAATCTTTAAAATTATAATAAATAGAAATAAAAATGAAATTTATTATTTATTAAGTAGTATATAGTTGTTAAAAGGTTTATGTATTTAGGGGTTTCGGGGTTTATGAGCTTACTAATTTAAGTAAGTAATCATTTAATGGTCTATAGGTTTTATTTTAAAATTAAAATAACTAAAAATTTATTTTTATTATTTTTTCTCATTTTTTAAGATTATAAACTTTGAAAATATAATAATTTTTAAATTTTTTCAAAAGTGAATACAATATTTATTTATAATAATCATAATAATTATATATCATATAAATTCAATATAAACAATTTTATTGATAGATATTCTAATAATTATCAAAAAATAAATTAAAAATCTATTATGAATAAGATTGATATTACTTAAAATATAATATCAAAACCTAAAATGATTCAAAATCAAAGTAAAATATATTACTAAATAATAATTATTTGTTTTTAAATTTTTATTCTTTTTATAAGCTTATCAATTTTTTGATTAAAAATAATTTTTATAAATTATATTTTTAACTCAATTTATTTTATAATTAATACATATATAAAAATAAAAAACTAAACAATCAAAATGAATTTTTTAAATTATAATGAAAACAAATAAAAATGAAATTTATTAATTATTATTTAGGGTATACCGATTTAAAGGATTATCTATATAGAGGTATCGGGATTATTTTAGTTTAGTGAACTAAATACTTAGGCATTTAGTGGTGTATATATTTTATTTAAACAATAGAATAACAAAGAATAAATATTTTTTTTTATTTTTTCACATTTTAAAAGGTTATAAAACCTTTGAAAATATAATAATTTTAAAATCTTTTTCAAAAGTGAATACAATATTTAGTCATAATAATCATTATATTTATATATCATATAAAAACAATATAACCATTTTTATTGATAGATACTCTAATAATGATGAAAAAATTACTTAATAATCTATTATTAATAAGATAGATATCAATTAAAATATAATTACAGAACCTAAAATGATTCAGAAGCAAAGCAAAATATATTACTATACAATAATTTTTTGTTTTAAAATTTTTTTTTCTTTTAAAAAGTTTATCTATAATTTTTTGATTAAAAATAATTTATATAAATTCTATTTGTGTAACTCATAAATTATGTTGTAATTAATATTTATATAAAAATAAACAAATAAATAATTAAAATGAATATTTAAATTTATAATTAAAAAATGAGATTTATTATTTATTATTTAGGGTATACCGGTCTAATTTAAATTAGATCTGTCTTACTAATAATTTATTTGTATTTAATATTTCTATAAAAATAAACTGAAAATTAATTAAAATAAAAATTTAAAATTATACTGAATAAAAATTAAAATGATATTTAAGATTTATTATTAATGTATACTAGTTTAATGGTTTAAGTATTTAGGAGGTTTTGTCTTTAAGGAGTTTAGCGATTTAGGTTTTTAGGCATTTAGTGGTTTATAGGTTTTATTTAATCAATAAAATAACAAAAAAAAATTGTTATTTTTTCTCATTTTCATAGGTTATAACCTTTGAAAATATAATAATATTTAAAATTTTTTGAAATGTGAATTCAATATTTAGTTATAATAATATTAGTAATTATATATGATATAAATTCAATATAAATAATTTTATTGATAGATATTATAATAATGATCAAAAATTAAATTAATAAACTATTAATAATAAGATAGATATTAATTAAAAAATATTTAGAAAACCCAAATTGATTCAAAATTAAAGTAAAATATATTACTGGATAATAATTTTTAATTTTTAAATTTTTACTTCATTTATAAGCATATATTTTTTTTTGATTAAAAATAAATTATTTAAATTTTATTTGTCGCACTCATAATTTATTTTATATTAAATATTTCAATAAAATTTAACTAATAAATAATTAAAATGAATATTTAAAACTATAACAAATAGAAATTAAAATTAGATTTATTAATTATTATGTATTATATAGCAGTTTAATGGTTTATGAATTTAGTTATACTAATCATTATATTTATATATCATATAAATTCAATCTAAACAATTTTAGTCATAAATATTCTAATAATTATCAAAAAATAAATAAATAAAAATATAATTAATAAGATAAATATCAATTAAAATATAATTACAAAACATAAAATGATTTATAAAAAAAGCGAAATATATTACTATATAAAAATTTTTGTTTTGAATTTTTTTTTATTTTAAAAAGTTTATCTATATTCTTTTAATTAAAAATAATTTACATAAATTATATTTGTCTAACTCATAATTAATTTTTTAATTAATATTTATATAAAAATAAAAAATTAATAAATAAAATGAATATTTAAAATTATAATGAAAAAATGAGATTTATTATTTATTATTTAGGGTATACCAGTTTAATTTAAGTTATATATGTCTCACTAATAATTTAATTTGTAATTAATATTTCTATCAAAATAAACTGATAAATAATTAAAATAAAAATTTAAAATTATACTTAATAAAAGTTAAATTGAGATTTATGATTGTTTAATAATTTACACCTTTTTAATGGTTTAAGTATTTAGAGGTTTTGTCGTTTAGGAATTTAGCAATTTATGTTTTTAGGAATTTAGTGGTTTATAGGTTTTATTTAAACAATAAAATAACAAAAAAATTATTTTTGATATTTTTTCATATTTTCAAAGGTTATAACATTTGAAAATATAATAATTATTAATTTTTTTCAAATGTAAATATAATATTAAGTTATATAATCTTAATAATTATAAGTCATTTAAATTCAATATAAATAATTACATTGCTAGATATTATAATAATGATCAAAAAAATTTAATAAACTATTATTAATAAGATAGATATTATTTAAAATATATTTGCAAAATCTAAATTTATTCAAAATCAAAGTAAAATATATTACTAAATAATAATTTTTTTTAATGTTTTGCTTTTTTATAAGTTTATATTTTTGTTTTTAAAAATAAATTATTTAAATTATATTTGTCTTACTCATAATTTATTTTGTAATTTATAATTCTATAATAATAACTAATAAATAATTAAAATGAATATTTAAAATTATAATGAATACAAATAAAATTGAGATTTATTATTTATTTTTCAGGATATACCGGATTAATGGTTTAAGTATTTAGGTGTTTTGTGGTTTAGGAGTTTTGTGATTTAATTGTTTAGACCTTTAGTGATTTATAGTTTTTATTTAAAGAATGAAAAAACAAAAAATTTAATTTTTTGATTTTTTTTAATTTTTGAAGGTTATAACCTTTGAAAATATAATAATTTTTAATTTTTTTTAAATGTCAATATAATATTTAGTTATAATAATCTTAATAATTTATATAATGTAAACTAAATATAAATAATTTTATTAATAAATATTATAATAATGATCAATAAATTAATTAATAAACTAGTATTAATTAGAATGATGTAAATTAAAATATAATTGTAAAATCTAAAATGATTCAAAATCAAAATATGATATATTAATAAAAAATAATTTTTTTTAAATGTTGCCTCTTTTTATAAACATATATTTTTTTTTGATGAAAAATAAATTATTTAAATTATATCTGTCTCACTAATAATTTATTTTGTAATTAATATTTCTATAAAAATATACTGATAAATAATTAAAATGAATATTTAAAATTATAATGAATACTAATAAAAATGAGAATTATGATTTATTATTTAGACTATATTATTTTAATGTTTTGACTATTTTTGAGTTTCGGGGATAAGGAGTTTAGTCATTTTAGTATTTATTCATTTAGTGGTATATATTATTAATAATCATATTATAAATTAAATATAATTTAATTTATATTTAAAATAATAATTTGAAAAGTGAATACAATATGAAGTTAATAATCATAATAATTAAATATCATATAAATTTAATATAAATTATTTTATTGGTATATATTATAATAATGATCAAAAAAAAATAATAAACAATTATTAATAAGATAAATATTGTTTAAAATATATTTGCAAAACCTAAAATGATTAAAAATCAAAGTGAAATATTTTACTAAATATTAATCTTAAATTTTTAAATTTTTAAATTTTTGTATCCATTTATATGCTTATATCTTTTTTGATGAAAAATAAATTTTTTAAATTATATTTGTCTCACTAATAATTTATATTTCTATAAAAATAAACTAATAATTAATTAAGATGTATGTTTAAAATTATAATGAATACTAATAAAAATGAGATTTATAATTATTATATATAGTATACCGGTTTAATGGTTAAATTATTTAGGGGTTTTGTCATTTAGAAGTTTAGAAATTTATGTTTTTAGGCATTTAGTGGTTTATAGGTTTTATTTATATAATAAAAATAAAAATTTTTTTTTGATTTTTTCTGATTTTCAAAGTTTATAATCTTTGAAAACAAAATAATATTTAAAATTTTTTGAAATGAGAATACCATGTATAATTATATTAATCTTACTAATTATATATCTTATAAATTAAATATAATTAATTTTAATGATAGATATTATAATAATGATCAAAAATTAAATTAACAAATTATTATTACAAATATAAATATTAATTAAAATATATTTACATAACACAAAATGATTCAAAATCTAATCAAAATATATTACTATATAAAAATATCTAATTTTTAAATTTTTCCTTCTTTTTTAAAGTTTATATTTTTTTTTGATTAAATATAAATTAATTAAATATTATTTGTTTCATTCAAAATTTATTTTGGATTAATCTTTCTAAAAAATTAAACTATAAATAATTAAAATGAATATTTAAAATTATAATATATAGAAATAAAATTGAGATTTATTATATAATAAGTAGAATATAACTATAAAAAGGTTTCTGTATTTAGGGGTTTCGGGGTTTATGAGCTTACTGATTTAAGTAAGTAATCATTTAATGATCTATAGGTTTTATTTAATAAATGAAATAACAAAAAAAATTATATTTATTATTTTTTCTCATTTTTTAAGGTTATAACTTTTGAAAATATAATAATTTTTAAATTTTTTTCAAAAGTGAATACAATATTTTTTTATAATAATAATAATTATTATTATTTATTATATAAATTCAATATAAACAATTTTATTGATAGATATTCTAATAATTATCAAAAAATAAATTAAATATCTATTATGAATAAGATTCATATTACTTAAAATATAATTTGAAATCCTTAAATGATTCAAAAGCAAAGCAAAATATATTACTAAATAATAATTATTTGTTTTTAAATTTTTATTCTTTTATTAAGCTTATCTATTTTTTGATGAAATAAAATTTTTATAAATTATATTTTTAACTCATAATTTATTTTATAATTAATACAGATATACAAATAAAAAACTAAAAATCAAAATGATTTTTTTAAATTATAATGAAAACAAATAAAAATGAGATTTATTAATTATTATTTAGTGTATACAAGTTTAACGGATTATCTATATAGGGGTATTGAATTTTGTAGTTTAGTGATTTAAGTGTTTAGGCATTTAGTGGTGTATAGGTTTTATTTAAACAATGAAATAATAAAAAAATATGTTTTTATTTTTTCACATTTTCAAAGGATATAACCTTTGAAAATTTAATAATGTAAAAATTTTTTTCAAAAGTGAATATTATATTTAGTCATAATAATCATTATATTTATATATCATATAAATTCAATATAAACATTTTTATTGATAAATATTCTAATAATGATCAAAAAATAAATTTATAATTTATTTGTAATAAGATATATATCATTTAAAATATAATTACAAATATTAAAATGAATCAGAAGCTAAGCAATAATATTTAGTTATAATAATCTTACTAATTATAAGACATTTAAATTCAATATAAGTAATTTTATTGATAGATATTATAATAATGATCAAAAAATAAATTAATAAACTATTATTAATAAAATTGATAGTAATTAAAATATAAATGCAAAACCAATAATGTTATAAAATCAAAGTAAAATATATTACTAAATGATAATTTTTTGTTTTTAAATTTGTACTTCTTTTTATAAGCTTATATTTATTTTTTGATTAAAAATAAATTATTAAAATTATATTTGTCTCACTCTTTATTTATTTTGCAATTAATATTTCTATAAAAAATAAACTAATAAAAAATTAATATGAATATTTAAAATTATTATGAATACAAATTAAAATGAGATTTATGATTTATTATATATGGCATACTGGTTTAATGGATTGTTAATTTAGGGGTTTTGTCATTTAGGAGTTTAGCAATTTATGTTTTTAGGCATTTAGTGGTTTATAGTTTGTATTTATATAATAAAAATAAAAAATTTTTTTTTTGATTTTATCTGATTTTCAAAGGTTATAACCTTTGAAAATAAAATAATTTTTAAAATTTATATAATAGAAAAATTAATTACAAAATAAATTTCGAGTAAGACAGATATTATTTAAATAATTTATTTTTAATCACAAAAAATATAAGCTTATAAAAAGAAGGACAAATTTAAAAATTAAATATTATTATTTAGTAATATATTTTGATTTGATTTTGTATCATTTTCTGTTACGTAAATATATTTTAATTAATATTTATATTATTATTAATAGTTTATTAATTTAATTTTTTGATCATTTTATTAATATAGAACAATAAAATTACTTAGATTTAATTAAAATGTATTATAATTCTTAAGTTATTATAACTAAATATTATATTTACATTTAAAAAAATTTAAAAATTATTATATTTTCAAAGGTTATAACCTTCGAAAATGATAAAAAATCACAAAAATAATTTTGTAATTATTTAAATAAAACTTATAACCCACTAAATGCCTAAACAATTAAATCTCTAGACTCCTAAACCCCAAAACCCCCTAAAAACTTAAATCATTAAACCTATATAACCTAAATAATAAATAATAAATCTTATTTTTATTTGTATTAATTATAATTTTAAATATTCATTTTAATTATGATATAAATTCAATAAACAATTTTATTGATATATATTATACTAATGATCAAAATTAAATTTATAAACTATTGATATTAAGATAGATATTAATTAAAAAATAATTGCAAAACCAATATTGATTCAAAATTATAGTAAAATATATTTCTGGATAAAATTTAATTATTTTTAAATTTTTACTTCTTTTATAAGCATATATATTTTTTAAATTATATTTGTCGCACTCATAATTTATTTTGTCATAAATATTTCTATAAAAATAAACTAATAAATAATTAAAATGAATATTTAAAATTATAATAAATAGAATTAAAAACTAGATTTATTAATTATTAAGTAGTATATAGCGATTTAATGGATTATGTGTTTTGGCATTACGGGGCTTTAGAGTTTCCTATTTTAACTGTGTATGCATTTAGTGGTTTATAGGTGTTATTTAAAAAAATATATCAAAAAATTTGTTTTTTTATATTTTTTGATATTTTCAAAGGTTATAACCATTGAAAATATAATAATTTTTAAATTTTTTTCAAAAGTGAATACATTATTTAGTTATAATAATAATTATATGTAGATATCATATAAATTCAATATAAATATTTTTATTGATAAATATTCTGATAATGATCAATGAATAAATTAATAATCTATTATTAATAAGATAGATATCAATTTAAATATAATTACAAAACCTAAAATGATTCAGAAATAAAGCAAAATATATTACTATATAATAATTTTTTGTTTTGAATTTTTTTTCTTTTAAAAACTTTATAATTATTTTTTTGATGATAAATAATTATATAAATTATATTTGTCTAACTCAATTTATTCTGTAATTAATAATTATATAAAAATAAACGAATAAATAATTAAAAAATTATAATGAAAAAAATAATATTGATATTTATTATTTATTATTTAGGGTATACAAGTTTAAAATGATTATCTACTTAGGGTTTTCAAGATTTAAGAGTTATTGATTTATGTATTTGGGCATTTAGTGGTTTATAGGTTTTATTTAAACATTGAAATAATAAAAAAATTATTCTTGTTATTTTTTAACATTTTCAAAGGTTATAACATTTGAAAATATAATAATCTCAAAATTTTTTTAAAATGTGAATAAAATATTTAGTAATATTAATCATTATAATTATATATAATATAAACTGATTATAAATAAGTTTATTGATAGATATGATATCAATTAACAAAAAATAAATTAATAAACTAGTATTAATATGATAAATATAAATTAAATTATAATTACAAAACCTAAAATGATTCAAAATCAAAGTAAAATTTATTACTAAATAATAATTTTTTGTTTTTAAATTTTTACTTCTTTTTATAAAATTATATTTTTTTTATTAAAAGTAAATTATTAATATTATATTTGCCTAACAAATTATTTATTTTATAATTAATATTTATATAAAAATAAACTAATAAATATTTAAAATGAATATTTAAAATTATAATGAATACAAATTAAAATGAGATTTAAGATTTATTATTTATGTATATGTAATTTATTTTTTGATAATTTGTTTGTATAACCAATTATTTTTTTCTTTTTTAATATTTTCATGTAAGTGCAGAAAAGAAATATTAAGAGGCCAGATATGCAGTAGTAGCACAATAATTGAGGTCTTGCTGACCGGACAGCAGGCCGAAATTGGAGCAGAGCCTGACCCGTCTCATGATCCGACCCGCTCTAGTTAAATGAATCGAGAGAAATTTTAATATAAAATGTTTTTTAATTTTATTTTCGGTTGGCTATTTTTGGACCTGTGGAACTGTTCATCGTCTCTCCCTATTCTCTCTGTGCACTTTATCACAACTATTCTGTGTGCTACATACTGTAAGACATTTAATCTGTAATGCTTAAGCATTTTCTGGTGGATTTAGCTAGTCATACTGAGCGACTAGCAAACCACGTTATTTTCGGTGTTTATTACTCATTTTTTTATTATATCATTGATAGTTGCTGAATTGGGATATATAGATTTCTTGTTTTCTGTTGTTTCTGTGTTTCTATATCTCAATCTCACTACCATGGAAGCACAATTTCCCAATAATTATATATGGTATATCTAGAGGTGTCAAACGGGCCGGCCCAGCACGGCACGGCCCGTTTTTCACGTGCCCAGCCGTGCTGCCGTGCCGTGCCCGGCACGGCACGGTTTTTAAAATTCGGGCACGGCACGGCCCGTGGGCACGGCAAGGCCGTGCCGTGCCGTGCCGGCCCGCTCGGGCACGGGCGCACGGCAAGGCAGGGCAGGCGGGGCGGGGCGGGTCGGGTCTGTTTGGACCCGACCCGCGGTCTTTTTACCGGGGGCGGGGCCCGGTTGGGTCACGAGTCACGACTCAGTGAGTCGTGACCGTGAGTCGTGACTCGTGACTCGTGACTCGTGACTCGTGAGTCGCGACTCACGAGTCACGACTCAGGCACGCGGGCCGATGTGCCGTGCCAAGGCACGAGTCGTGCCGTGCCAAGGCACGAGTCGTGCCGAGCCAGGCACGGCACGGCTCGTGCCGGGCACGGCCCGGCACGTGGTTCGTGCGGACGGGCCCGGCACGGGCCCGGGCACGTTTTTTTATCGTGCCGGGCCGGCCCAGGCACGGCCGAACCGTGCCGTGCCTCGTGCCGGGCCGGGCCGGCCCGGCCCGTTTGACACCTCTAGGTATATCAGTTTAATGGATCGATTATTTAGGGGTTTTGTCATCTAGAAGTTTAGCAATTTATGTTTTTAGGCATTTAGTTGTATATAGGTTTTATTTATATAATAAAAATAAGAATTTTTTTTTTATTTTTTTTAGATCTTCAAAGGTTATAACCTTTAAAAATAAAATAATTTTTAAAATCTTTTGAAATGTGAATACCATGTATAATTATATTAATCTTATTAATTATATATCATATAAATTCAATATAAATAATTTTAATGATAGATATTATAATAATGATCAAAAATTAAATTAATAAACTATTATTAATAATATAAATATTAATTAAAACATATTTACATAACACAAAATGATACAAAATCAAATAAAAATATATTACTAAATAATAATTTTTAAATTTAAAATTTTCCATCTTTTTATAAGCTTATATTTTTTTATGATTAAAAATAAATTATTTAAATAATATCTGTCTCACTCGAAATTTATTTTGTAATTAATTTTTCTAAAAATTAAAATATAAATAATTAAAATGAATATTTAAAATTATAATAAATAGAAATAAAAATGAGATTTATTATTTATTAAGTAGTAAATAGTTGTAATAAGGTTTATGTATGTTGGGGTTTTGGGTTTTATGAGCTACTGATTTAAGTAAGTAAACATTTAGTGGTCTATAGGTTTTATTTAAAAAAGAAATAACAAAAAATTTATTTTTTGTATTCTTTCTCATTTTTTAAGATTAAAACCTTTTAAAATATAATAATTTTTAAATTTTTTTCAAAAGTGAATAAATATTTATTTATAATAATCATAATAATTATATATCATATAAATTATATATAAACAATTTTATTGATAGATATTCTAATAATTATTAAAAAATAAATTAAAAATCTATTATGAATAAGATTGATATTACTTAAAATATAATATCAAAACTTAAAATGATTCAAAAGCAAAACAAAATATATTACATAATAATAATTATTTGTTTTAAAATTTTTATTCTTTTTATAAGCTTATCTATTCTTTGATGAAAAATAATTTTAATAAATTATATTTTTAACTCATAATTTATTTTATAATTAATATATATATATAAATAATAAATATAACAAACAAAATGAATTATTTAAATTATAATGAAAACAAATAAAAATGAGATTTATTAATTATTATTTAGGGTATACTGGTTTAATAAATTATTTATATAGGTGTATCGGGATTTTGTAGTTTAGTGATTTAAGTGTTTAGGCATTTAGTGATTTATAGATTTTATTTAAACAATGAAATAACAAAAAAATATATTTTTTTTTATTTTTTCAAATTTTCAAAAGTTATAATCTTTGAAAATATAAAAATTTTAAAACTTTTTTCAAAAGTGAATACAATATTTAGTTATAATAATTATTAAATTTATATATCATATAAATTCAATATAAACATTTTTATTGATAAATAATCTAATAATGATCAAAAAATAAATTAATAATCTATTATTAATAAATTAGATATCAATTAAAATATAATTACAAAACCTAAAATAATTCAGACACAAAGCATAATATATTACTATATAATATTTTTTTGTTTTTAATTTTTTTCTTCTTTTATTAAGTTTATTTATATTTATTTGTGGAAAAATAATTTATATAAATTATATTTGTATAACTTATAATTTATTTTGTAATTATTATTTATATAAAAATAAACAAATAAATAAATAAAATGAATATTTAAAATTATGATGAAAAAAATAAAAATGAGATTTTTTTATTTATTATTTAGAAATACATGTTTAAAAATTTATTTATTTAGGGTTTTCGAAATCTACAAGTTATTTATTTAATTATTTAGACATTTAATTGTTTATATGTTTTATTCAAACAATGAAATAACAAAAAATTTATTTTTGATATTTTTTCAAATTTTCAAAGGTTAAAACATTTGAAAATATAATAATTTTAAAATTGTTAAAAATGTAAATACAATATTTAGTAATAATAAATATTATAACTATATATAATAAAAACTAAATATAAATAATTTTTTTGATAGAAAATTATATCAATTATCAAAAAATAAATTAATAAACTATTATTAATATGAAAGATATAAATTAAAATATAATTAAAAACCCTAAAATGATTCAAAATCAAATTAAAATTTATTACTAAATAATAATTTTTTTTAGTTTTTGCATCAATTTATAAGCTTATATGTTTTTTTGATGAGAAATATATTATTTAAATTATATTTGTATCACTCATAATTTATTTTGTAATTAATATTTCTATAAATTATTTAAATTATATTTAAGGTTTACGAGTTTAAAGGTTTAAGTATTTAGGGGCTTCGGGGTTTAGGAGTTTAGATATTTATTTATTTTGGCATTTAATGGTTTATAAGTTTTATTTAAACAATGATATAACAAAAAATTTATTTTTGTTATTTTTTTCTCATTTTTAAAGTTTATATACTTTGAAAATATAACAATTTTTAATTTTTTTTAATATATGAATACTATATTTAGTTATGATAATCATAATAATTATATATCATGTAAATTCAATATAAACAATTATATTGAAATATATTATATTAATGATTAAAAAATAAATTAATAAACTATTATTAATAAGATAGATATTATTTTAAATATATTAGCAAAACATAAATTTATTCAAAATCAAAGTAAAATATATTACAAAATATTACTTTCTTTGATGTTTTGCTTCTTTTTATGAGTTAATATTTTTTGTTATTAAAAGTAAATTATTTAAATTATATTTTTCTTCCTCATAATTAATTTTTAATTTATAATTCTATAAAAATAAACTAATAAATAATTAAAATGAATATTTAAAATTATAATTAATACAAATAAAAATGAGATTTATTATTTATTATATACGTTATATAGGTTTAATCGTTTAAGTATTTAGGGGATTTTGGTGTTTAGGACGCATCTATTGCCCATCCAATTTCGACTCACCTAATGATGTTCTGACGAGTTCCAGGCCACCTCATGCCATTTCATCCATGTTCAGTTAGGTCCAGCCCTTGTCCGTCGCACTTTTGGTTGCCTCCACCTTGTCTCTTATGCCACTAGCCTTTTGGTTTGTTTTTGTGATGAGAATTGAGTTATTAATTTTTATTATTATGTGTCTCAGTCAATTTTGTTGAGTATTGGCTGTGGTGTTGTGGTTGGGCCGAATGAGTGGGCTGAATGTGTTACAGTCAGTTTTATAGAGCTTGCTTGTTTGAAATATTTATATGTATTTATGCTTAACATATCATATTAATTAATGGCATTGCAGATGGCACAATTTAGTGGTAAACGAAAAATATAATAAATTGAAGATGATCACATATCAAATAATCAAAGTTATGGTAAATCCAATCATCATTTTTTCACGAACCATCCTATTGTTACGGTAGGTTCTTTAATTGCAATTTTAAAAGAAAGTCAAGGTACATATGAACCTCAAGCTCATAAAAAGTTTAAGTCTACTGTTTGGGAAACTTATGAGATATTAGTTGATTTAGAGGGAAATGAAACTCGAATGGCAGCTTGTATATCGTGCAGGAAAGAATACTTGGAAAAAAGTGATCAAGGTACTTCGAGTTTATGGAAATACTTGAGAAAGACTTGTAGGAAATTTCCTCAGAAAAAAAAGGAATAATAGAAGCTCACAAAGGTAAAGGCAAGTCATAATCTTTGTTTAGTTTCACTAAAGGTACTAGTTCAGAAAATAATAAATTAACTTGTTGGCAATTTGATCAACAACTAGTTAGGGAGACTTTAGTTAAAATGATCATAAAAGATGAATTGCCTTTATGTTTTATTGAGAGGGATGAGTTTAAGGAGTTTTGTAAAGTTAGTGTGCCATGATTTAAAATTCCATCTATGCACTCCATACTGAGGGATTGTTTTTCTTTGTTTGTGAAGGAAAAGAAAAAATAATTTGATAGCATATCATCTCATTGTTGTAGAGTTTCTTTGACTACCGACACTTGGACTTGCATTCAAATTTTGTCTTATATATGTTTGACTGTTCATTTCATTGATTCTCAAAGGAATAAAAACCTTATGAACTTTTGTGTAATTAAAAGTCATTCTAGAGTTAATATTAGAAATCCTATTGAGTTTTGCATGAATGAATGGGGTTTGAGAGAGTTGTTGTGCAATACTGTTGACAATGAATCAAATAATGATGTTGCAGTTGAACAATTCAAAAAAAGGCTTGTGAAGAAAAGTGTTGTACCTTTGAGAGGCGAGCATTTTCATATGAGATGTTGTGCTCATATCTTAAACTTAATTATCAGAGATGGCATTGTAGTAGTTGAGGGTGCTATTCAAAAAATTAGAGGTGTGGTTAAATATGTTAAGAGTAGTCCTAAAAGATTAGATATGTTTAAGTTATGTGTTGAAGAAGCAAACTTGACATATGGATCTTCATTGCAATTAGATTGTCCTACAAGATAGAATTCAACTTATTTGATGCTACTTACTGATATAAAAGGTTTTTGAAGGAGTTTGGTTCAAACCTTCAAACTGAGAGAGACTGAACAAACACCAAAATTTTGGCTCGTTTCTTGAAAACTTTTTATGAGCTAACTTGTAAATTTTCTAGCTCATAATATTCTACCTCTAGTGTTTATTTTCCTGAGATTATTGAATTTTGAAAAAAATTGATCTTTGTGAAAATAGTAGAGATACAATGGTGTCTGAAATGGGTATGAAAATGAGGCATAAATTCATCAAATATTGGGTTCACTTGGGTCAACAAATATTGGGGTTCACTTGGGTCAACAAATATTGGGGTTCTCTTCAGTTAACAAATATTATGCTTTTTGTAGCAGTAGTGTTGGATCCTAGATATAAGCTCAAATATATCAAGGTTAAGTACACTTAGCATTATGGCAAGGAATTGGATAAAAATTTGGTGAAAAATATTATAAATGCTTTAATTGAGATGATGGATGATAATAAAGAAATTGATGATATATCTACTTAATAATTATTTTTATTATTTTTTATTATTTTCAAAGATTATAACATTTGAAAATATAATAATTTTTAAATTTTTTTCAAAAGTGAATAAATATTTATTTATAATAATCATAATAATTATATATCATATAAATTCAATATAAACAATTTTATTGATAGATATTCTAATAATTATCAAAAAATAAATTAAAAATCTATTATGAATAAGATTGATATTACTTAAAATATAGTATCAAAACCTAAAATGATTCAAAAGCAAAGCAAAATATATTACTTAATATTAATTATTTGTTTTTAAATTTTTATTCTTTTTATAAGCTTATCTATTTTTTGATGAAAAATAATTTTATAAATTATATTTTTAACTCATAATTTATTTTATAATTTATATATATATATATATATATATCTAAAGAATCAAAATAAATTTTTTAAATTATAATGAAAACAAATAAAAATGAGATTTATTAATTATTATTTAGGGTATACTGGTTTAAAGGATTATCTATATAGGGGTACCGGAATTTTGTAGTTTAGTGATTTAGTGATTTTTAGATGTTCAAAGGTTATAACCTTTGAAAATATAATAATATTATAATTTTTTTTAAAAGTGAATACAATATTTAGTTATAATAATTATTAAATTTATATATCATATAAATTAAATATAAATATATTTATTGATAAATATTCTAATAATGATCAAAAAATAAATTAATAATATATTATTAATAAGTTAGATATCAATTAAAATATAATTACAAAACCTAAAATGATTTAGAAACAAACTAAAATATATTACTATATAATAATTTTTTGCTTTTAATTTTTTTCTTCTTTTAATACGTTTATATATATTTTTTTTTTGAAAAATAATTTATATAAATTATATTTTTCTAACTTATAATTTATTTTGTTTTTAATATTTACATAAAAATAAACAAATAAATAATTAAAATGAAAAATTAAAAAATTATAATGAAAAAAATAAAAATGAGATTTATTATTTATTATTTAGGATATACTTTTCTAAAAATATTTATCTATATAGGGTTTTCGAGATTTAGAAGTTATTGATGTAATTATTTAGCCATTTAATGGTTTATAGCTTTTATTTAAACAATGAAGTAGCAAAAAATTTATTTTTGATATTTTTTCAAATTTTCAAATGTCATAACATTTGAAAATATAATAATTTTTAAATTTTTTAAAAATGTGAATACAATATTTAGTAATAATTATTATTATAACTATATATAATATAAAATAAATATAAACACTTTTATTGATAAATATTATATCAATTATTAAAAAATATATTAATAAACTATTATTAATATTATAGATATAAATTAAAATATAATTAAAAAACCTAAAATGATTCAAAATCAAAGTAAAATTTATTACTAAATAATAATTTTTTTTAGTTTTTGCATCATTTTATAAGCTTATATTTTTTTTGATGAAAAATATATTATTTAAATTATATTTGTAACTCATAATTTATTTTGTAATTAATATTTCTATAAATTATTTAAATTATATTTATGGTTTACGAGTTTAAAGGTTTAGGTATTTAGGGGCTTTGGGGTTTTGGAGTTTAGAGATTTATGTATTTAGGCATTTAATGGGTTATTAGTTTTATTTAAACAATGATATAATAAAAAAATTAATTTTTGTTATTTTTTCTCATTTTTGAAGGATATAACATTTGAAAATATAATAATTTTTAAATTTTTTTTATATGTGAATACTATATTTAGTTATGATAATCTTGATAATTATATATCATGTTAATTCAATATAAACATTTATATTGATAGATATTATATTAATGATGAAAAAATAAATTAATAAACTATTATTAATAAGATAGATATTTTTTAAAACATATTTGCAAAACGTAAATTTATTCAAAATCAAAGTAAAATATAATACTAAATAAAAATTTTTTTGATGTTTTGGTTCTTTTTATAAGTTTATATTTTTTTATTAAAAGTAAATTATTTAAATTATATTTGTCATCCACATAATTTATTTTTAATTTATAATTCTATAAAAATAAACTAATAAATAATTAAAATTATAATTAATACAAATAAAAGTTAGATGTCTTATTTATTATTCGGGATATACTAGTCTAATGGTTTAAGTATTTAGGTATTTTGGGGTTTAGTGATTTAAGTGTTTAGGACTTAAGTGATTTATAGTTATTATTTATAGAATGAAAAAATAAAAAAATTTAATTTTTTGATTTTTTTTAATTTTTGAAAGTTACAACCTTTGAAAATATAATAATTTTTAATTTTTTTAAATGTGAATATAATATTCAGTAATAATAATCTTAAATATTATATATAATGTAAACTCAATATAAATAATTTTATTAAAAGATATTATAATAATGATCAATAAAAAATTAATAAACTATTATTAATAACAATGATATAAATTAAAATATAATTGCAAAATCTAAAATGATTCAAAATAAAAATAAAATATATTACTAAATAATAAATTTTTGTTTTTAAAATTTTGCCTCTTTTTATAAGGATATATATTTTTTTTGATGAGAAATAAATTATTTAGATTAGATCTCTCACTAATAATTTATTTTGTAATTAATATTTATATAAAAATAAACTTATAAATAATTAAAATAAAAATTTAAAATTTTACTTAATAAAAATTAAATTGAGATTTATGATTTTTTATTAAAGTACACATGTTTAAAGGTTTAAGTATTTAGAGGTTTTGTCGTTTAGGAGTTTAGCAATTTATGTTTTTAGGCATTTAGTGGCTTATAAGTTTTATTCAAACAATAAAATAACAAAAAAAAATTTGTACATTTTTCTGATTTTAATAGGTTATAACCTTTGAAAATATAATAATATTTAAAATTTTTTGAAATGTGAATACAATATTTAGTTATGATAATATTAATAATTATTTATAATATAAAGTCAAATATAAACAATTTTATTGATAGATAATAATATAATGATCAAAATTTATATTAATAAACTATTAATAAAAAGATTGATATTAATTAAAAAATATTAACAAAATGCAAATTGATTAAAAATTAAAGTAAAATATAATTTTCGATAATAATTTTTAATTTTTAAATTTTTACTTCTTTTATAAGCATATATATTTTTGATTAAAAATAAATTAATTAAAATATATATGTCGCACTCATAATTTAATTTGTAATAAATATTTCTATAAAAATAAACTAATAAATAATTAAAATGAATATATAATATTATAATAAATAGAAATAAAAATTAGATTTATTAATTATTAAGTAGTATATAGCGGTTTAATGGTTTATGTATTTAGGCATTCTAAGGTTTAGGAGTTTACTGATTTAACTTTGTATGCATTTAATGGTTTATAAGTTTTATTAAAAAAATAAAATAATAAAAAATTTATTTATATTATTTTTTGATATTTTCAAAGGTTAACCTTTGAAAATATAATTATTTTTAATTTTTTTTAAATGTGAATACAATATTTATTTATAATAATTATTATATTTATATATCATATAAATTCAATATAAACAATTTTTTTGATAAATATTCTAATAATGATCAAAAAATAAATTAATAATCTATTATTAATAAGATAGATATCAATTAAAATATAATTACAAAACCTAAAATGATTCAGAAGAAAAGAAAATATATTACTATATAATAAATATTTGTTTTAAATTTTTTTTTCATTTAAAAATTTTATCAATAATTTTTTGAAGAAAAATAAATTATATAAATTATATTTGTCCAACTAAATTTATTTTGTAATTAATATTTATATATAAATAAACAAATAAATAATTAAAATTAATATTTAAAATGAATAAAAATAAAATTGATAAATAATTTATCAATTTATTTTGTCCAACTCAATTTAGGGGTACCAATTTAATTTAAAGTAGATCTATCTCACTAATAATTTATTTTGTAATTAATATTTCTATAAAATAAATTGATAAATAATTAAAATAAAAATTTAAAATTATATTGAATAAAAATTAAAATGATATTTTTGATTTATTATTAATGTATACAAGTTTAATGATTTTAGTATTTAGAGGTTTTGTCGTTAGGAGTTTAGCAATTTATGTTTTTAGGCTTTTAGTTGTTTATAGGTTTTATTTTAAAAAATAAAATAACAAAAAAAATTTCTATAATTTTTTATCATTTTCATAGGTTTAACATTTTAAAATATAATAATATTTAAAATTTTTTGAAATTTTAATACAATATTTTGTTATAATAATATTAATAATTATATATCATATAAATTTAATATAACTAATTTTATTGATAGATATTATAATAATGATCAAAAATTAAATTTATAAACTATTAATATTAAGATAGATATTAATTAAAAAATATTTAATAAACCCAAATTGATTCAAAATTAAAGTAACTTAATTACTTGATAATAATTTTTAATTTTAAAATTTATACTTCTTTTATAAGCGTATATTTTTATTAGATTAATAATATATTATTTAAATTATATTTGTCTCACTCATAATTTATTTTGTAATAAATATTTATAAATAAATACACTAATAAATAAGTAAAATGAATATTTAAAAATATAATAGATAGCAATAAAAATTAGATTTATTAATTATTAAGTTGTATTTAGTGGTTTAATGGTTTATGTATTTCGGCATTACGTAGTTTAGGAGTTTACTGATTTAACAATATATGCCTTTAGTAGGGCTGCTAACGGGACTCGGAGATTTGCGACCCGACCCGATGTATTGTCCAGAAACAAACGGGACTGAGAAAATCCATTGACTTTGACTTTTCCCGTCCCGTTTTGTCACGTACTTTTTTTTCTAATTGTTCCAGATCTTAAGCAATATCCATCCCAATAATCGTCCCATCCTAAAAAACCTATACTAGAACCAGGAATATATAAATATATATATAACATGAAGATGCCACCAATTCCACTACTACCCATCCAATTCCGACGCACCTATTGCTGTTCTGACGAGTTCCAGGCCACCTCATGCTGTTCCAGCCGTGTTCAGTTAGGTCCGGCCCTTGTCCAATGCACTTCTAGTTTCCTCCACCGTGTCTCAGATGCCACCAAGCTTTTGTTTTGTTTTTATGACGAGAATTGAGTGATTAATTATTATTATTATATGTCTCTATCAGTTTTGTTGAGTATTGGTTGTGATGTTGTGGTTGGGCCGAATGAGAGGGACGAATGTGTTACAGTCAGTTTTGTAGTGCTTGCTTGTTTGAAATATTTATATGTATTCATGCTTAACATATCATATTAATTAATGGCAATGCAGATAGCACAATCCATAGGTAAACGAAAAATATAATAAATTGAAGATGATCACATCTCAAATGATCAAAGTACTGGTAAATCCAATCATCATCCTTTCATGACCCCTCCTATTGTTACGGCAGGTTATTCAATTCCAATTGTAAAAGAAAGTCAAAGTACATCTAAACCTCAAGCTCATAAAAAGTATGAGTTTTTTTGTTTGGAAAACTTATGAGATATTAGTTGATTCAGAGGGAAATGAAACTAGTAGGGCAGCTTGTATATGGTGTAGGAAAGAATACTTGGAAAAAGTGATCAAGGTACTTCGGGTTTAGGGAAATACTTGAGAAAGACTTTTAGGAAATTTCCACTCAAAATAGAATTAATAGAAGCTGACAAAGGTAAAGACAAGTCATAATCTTTCTTGAGTTTCACTAAAGGAACTAGTTCAGAGGATAACAAATTAACTTGTTGGCAATTTGATCAACAACTAGTTAGGGAGGCTTTGGTAAAAATGATCATAAAAGATGAATTGCCTTTTTGTTTTGTTAAGAGGGATGAGTTTAAAGAGTTTTTTGAAGTTAGTGTGCCTCAATTTAAAATTCCATATCGGAACTCTATATTGAGGGATTATTTTTATTTGTTTGTGAAGGAAAAGAATAAATTATTTGATAGCATATCATCTCATTGTTGTAGAGTTTTTTTGACTACTGACACTTGGACTAGCATTAAAAATTTGTATTATATATGTTTGACTGTTCATTGCATTGATTCTCAATGGAATATGCATAAAAGACTTTTGAACTTTTGTGTAATTAAAAGTCATTCTGGAGTTAATATTAGAAATGCTATTGAGTTTTGCATGAATGAATGGGGTTTATGAAAGTTGATGTTCATTACTGTTGACAATGTATCAAATAATGATGTTGCAGTTAAACAATTGAAAAAAAGGTTTGTGAAGAAAAGTGTTGTACCTTTGAGAGACGAGCATTTTCATATGAGATGTTGTGCTCATATCCTAAACTTAATTGTCAGAGATGGCATTGTAGTAGTTGAGGGTGCTATTCAAAAAATAAGAGGTGTGGTGAAATATGTGAGGAACAGTCCTAACAGATTAGATATGTTTAAGTTATGTGTTGAAGAAGCAAACTTTACATATGGATCTTCATTGCAATTAGATTGTCCTACAAGATCGAATTCAACTTATTTGATGATACAAACTGATATAAAATATGAAAAAGAATTTGATAAGTTGGAGGACAAAGAGAAAAGGTTTTTGAAGGAGTTTGGTTCAAACGTTCCAACTGAGAGAGAGTGAACAAATGCCAAAATTTTGGCTAGTTTCTTTAAACTTTTTATGAGGTAACTTGTAAATTTTCTGGCTGATAATATTCTACCTCTAGTGTTTATTTTTTTGAGATTATTCGAATTTTGAAAAAAAATTGAGCTTTGTGAAAATAGAGATACAATGTTGTGTGAAATGTGTATGAAAATGAGGCATAAATTCAACAAATTTTGGGGTTCTCTTCAGTCAACAAATATTATGCTTTTTGTAGCAGTTGTGTAGGATCCTAGATATAAGCTTAAATATCTCAAGGTTAAGTACACTTAGCATTATAGAGAGGAATTGGCTAAAAATTTGGTGAAAAAGGTTATAAATGCTTTAAATGTGATGATGGATGATTATAATAATTTAAATGAAGATAAAACAAAAGAAGATGATTTATCTTCAATTGTGTTAAATAAAAATGATCATTTCTTTGATCGTAGTGATACTTATGTTGATAATTTTTTTTGTTGAATTTGAGAAAGAACAAGAAGTTTCAGCTTTGGAAGAGTTGGATAGGTACTTGGAGAACAAACTTGAAAAAAATAGAATTGATTTTGATCTTCTAAACTTGTGGAAGGTAAATGAGGTTAGGTATCCTTATGTGGCAAATGTAGCAAGGGATGTATTTGCTATCCAAGCATCTACTGTGGCCTACGAATCTATATTTTGCACTGGGGGGAGAACTATAGATAAATTTAGGAGTTCTTTAACACCTATTACAGTTGAAGTTCTCATATGTCTACAAGATTGGTTGAGAAGCTCAAACAAACCTATTGAAATTGAAGAATTAGTTCAAGACCTTGATGATAATAAATCAGGTTAGTATACAAAACTTGTAAATTTTAATTTCACTTTTACTTATTTTTTTCATTCAATTTTATAAAAATATGGTTCAATTACAATTTTCAGAGGGGTCACAAGATCCAAATATTCTTCCAACTATAGTTGGCCAACTAAATTTGGAATGGGTGTATTAAATTTTATCAGGTAATATTTTGTTTTTTTTATTATTCTTTCATTTTAGAAATTTATGTCTACATGATTAACACGTTTTCATCTTTGGTTGTCCTTCTATAGTAGAGGAAGAAAAGGGAGGAGTTGTAGAAGAGATAATTATTAGGGTTTGGATTTTCATTGCTGTTATGGGACGGACCTTTGAAATGATTATTATCATTGTTATTATTAGTTGTATTTTTTTTGTTATATTAAGCTGCCTTATTTTAGCAATTACTTAAGTAGTAATTGCTGCTACCAATGTTTGTTGTCATCTTTAGCTATTCCTTAATATTTTAAGTAATTGTTTATAAAATGTAGTATTGCTATTATGGTTAACTTTCACTTAGTTGAACAAAGCCAAGTTATGAAAAAACAAAGAACCAAATTTAGCACACAACTCAGTCCCGTTCTATTTAACATTACTATCCTTTTCTGCACATCAAAGCTTTTGACAAGGTAATGGAACTTGTTTGCGATATTCAGCCTATTTGACAAAACAAAATTGGCCCAATTTGAGTTTGAAAGATACATAACTAAGGAATGAAAAATAGTACAACAAAAGGTTTCGACATGAACTAACTTGCCCGGTTTTAACAAAATAAATTGAAAAAAAATGTCTCAACTCCATTCCGTCCCGGAACCATTTTCTCATACCCAAATTCCCCGATCTCCGTCTAGTCCCATCCCGATATTTTCAACCTATGGGACGGGTCTGGATCTTCAAAAAAAAATCTCCGAACTGTGGGAAGGGATTGAAGATTTTTAATTTCCATCCCATCCCTTCCAATGTACACCCCTAGCATTTAGACGTTTATAGGTTTTATATAAAAAATACAAAAACAAAAAATTTATTTTTATTATTTTTTTATATTTTCAAAGGTTATAACCTTTGAAAATATAATAAATTTTAAATTTTTTTCAAATGTGAATACAATATTTAGTTATACTAATCATTATATTTATATATTATATAAATTCAATATAAATAATTTTATTGATAAATATTCTAATAATAATCAAAAAATAAATTAATAATCCATTAATAATAAGATAGGTATAATTAAAATATAATTAAAAAACTTAATATGATTCAGAAGCAAAGAAAAATATATTACTATATAATAATTTTTTGTTTATGAATTTTTTTTTCTTTTAATAAGTTTATCTATATTTTTTCGATGAAAAATAATTTATATAAATTATATTTGTCACACTCATAATTTATTTTGTAATTAATATTTATATATAAATAAACAGATAAATAATTAAAATGAATATTTAAAATTATAATAAAAAAATTGATATTTATTATTTATTATTTAGAAATATCGGTTTAATTTAAATTAGGTCCGCATCACTAATAATTTATTTTGTAATTAATATTTCTATAAAAATAAATTGATAAATAATTAAAATAAAAATTTAAAATTATACTGAATAAAAATTAAAATGAGATTTAAGATTTATTATTAATGTATACCAGTTTAATAGTTTAAGTATTTAGAGGTTTTGTAGTTAGGAGTTTAGCAATTTATGTTTTTAAGCTTTTAGTAGTTTTTAGGTTTTATATAAAAAAATAAAATAACAAAAAAAATTTCTATAATTTGTTATCATTTTAATAGGTTATAACCTTAGAAAATATAATAATATTTATAATTTTTTGAAATGAAAATACAATATTTAGTGATAATAATTTTAATAATTATATATCATATAAATTAAATCTAAAGAATTTTATTGATAGACAATATAATAATGATCAAAAATTAAATTAATAAACTATTAATAAAAAGATAGATATTAATTAAAAAATAATTACAAAACCCAAATTGATTATAATTAAAGTAAAATATATTACTGGATAATAATTTATAATTTTTAAATTTTTAATTCTTTTAGAACCGTATATTTTTTTTATTAAAAATAAATTAATAAAATTATATTTGTCTCACTCAAACTTTATTTTGTAATAAATATTTCAATAAAAATAAACTAATAAATAATTAAAATAAATATTTAAAATTATAATAAATAGAAATAAAAATTAGATTTATTAATTATTAAGTAGTATATAGCTGTTTAATGGTATATGTATTTAGGCATTACGGGGTTTAGGAGTTTACTCATTATAACTATGTATGCTATTTTTGGTTTATAGGTTTTATTATGGAAAAAAATAAAAAAAACTATTTTTATTATTTTTTGATATTTTTAAAGATTATAACCTTTGAAAATATAATAATTTTTAAATATTTTTCAAAAGTGAATAAATATTAATTTATAATAATCATAATAATTATATATCATATAAATTTAAAATAAACAATTTTATTGATAGATATTCTAATAATTATGAAAAAATAAATTAAAAATCTATTATGAATAAGATTGATATAACTTAAATATAATTTAAAAACCTAAAATGATTCAAAAGCAAAGTAAAATATATTACTTAAGAATAATTATTTATTTTTAAATTTTTATTCTTTTTATATGCTGATCTATTTTTTGATGAAAAATAATTTTTATAAATTATATTTTTAACTCATAATTTTGATCATTATTATATTATCTATCAATAAAATTGTTTATATTGAATTTATATGATATATAATTAATAATATTATTATAAATAAAATATTATATTAACATTTACAAAAATTTTAAATATTATCATATTTTCAAAGGTTATAACATAGGAAAATAAAAAAAAATTATAATTTTATTTTATTATTTTATTGTTTAAATAAAACCTATAAACCAATAAATGCCTAAAAACATAAATCGCTAAATTTTCAAATGACAAAACATATAAATACTTAAACCATTAAACTATTATACATTAATAATAAATCATAAATCTCATTTTAATTTTTATTCAGTATAATTTAAAATTTTTATTTTAATTATTTATCATTTTATTTTTATAGAAATATTAAATACAAAAAAAATTATTAGTGAGACAGATATAATTAAAATTAAACAGATATAATTAATAAATCTCATTTTTTTAATTATAATTTTAAATATTCATTTTAATTATTTATTTGTTTATTTTTATATAAATATTAATTACAAAATATATTATGAGTCAGACAAATATAATTTATATAAATTATTTTTAATCAAAAAATATTGATAAACTTTTTAAAATAAAAAAAAATTCAAAACAAAAAATTATTATATTGTAATATATTTTGCATTGCTTCTGAATTATTTTAGGTTTTGTAATTATTTTTTAATTGATATCTATCTTATTAATAATAGATTATTTATTTATTTTTTGATCATTATTAGAATATTTATCAATAAAATTGGTTATATAGAATTTATATGATATATAAATATAATGATTATTATAACAAAATATTGTATTCACTTTTGAAAGAAAATTTAAAAATTATTATATTTTAAAAGGTTATAACCTTTGTAAATATGAAAAAATAATAAAAATAAATTTTATGTTATTTTATTTTTTAAATAAAACCTATAAACAACTAAAAGAATACACAGTCATATCAGTAAACTCTTAAACCCCGTAATGCCTAAATACATAAACCATTAATCCGCTATATACTACTTAATAATTAATAAATTTAATTTTTATTTCAATTCATTATTATTTTAAATATTCATTTTAATTATTTATTAGTTTATTTTTATAAAAATTTTTATTATAAAATAAATTATGAGTGCGACAAATATAATTTAAAAAATATATATCCTTATAAAAGAAGTAAAAATTTAAAAATTAAAAATTGTTATCTAGAAATATATTTAACTATAATTTTGAAGCAATTTGGGTTTTGTAATTATTTATTAATTAATATCTATTTTAATATCAATAGTTTATAAATTTAATTTTGATCATTATTAATATATATATCAATAAAATTATTTATATTGAATTTATATGATATATAATTATTAATATTATTATAACATTATATTGTATTCACATTTCAAAAAATTTTAATTTTTATTATATTTTCAAAGGTTATAACCTATGAAAATGAGAAAAAAATTATTGATAATTTTTTGATATTTTATTTTTTTTAATAAAATGTATAAACCACTAAAAGCCTAAAAACATAAATCGCTAAAATCCTAAATGAAAAAACCACTAAATACTTAATCCATTAAACTGGTATACAGTAATAATAAATCATAAATCTCATTTTAAAGTTTATTCAATATAATTTTAAATTTTTATTTTAAATATCTATCAGTTTATTTTTATAGAAATATTAATTACAAAATAAATTATTAATCAGAAATATCTAATTTAAATTAAACCGGTACCCCTAAATAATAAATAATAAATCTCATTTTTTTTCATTATAATTTTAAATATTCATTTTAATTATTTATTTGTTTATTTTTATAAATATGTAATTACAAAATAAATTATGAGTTATGCAAATATAATTTATAGAAATTATTTTGCATCAAAAAAATATACATAAACTTTTTAAAAGAAAAAAAATTCAAAACAAAAAATTATTATATAGTAATATATTTTGCTTTGCTTCTGAATCATTTTAGGTTTTGTAATTATATTTTAATTGATATCTATCTTATTAATAATAGATTATTAATTTATTTTTAGATCATTATTAGAATATTTATCAATAAAATTGTTTATATTGAATTTATATGATATATAAATATATTGATTATTATAACTAAAGATTGTATTGACTTTAGAAAATAAATTTAAAATTTATTGTATTTTAAATGATATTACCTTTGAAAATATCAAAAAATAACAAAAATAAATTTTTGGTTATTTTATTTTTTAAATAAAACATATAAACCACTAAATGCATATATAGGTAAATGTATAAACTTTTTAATACATAAACCATTAAACCGCTATATACTACTTAATAATTAATAAATCTAATTTTTATTTTATTTATTTTAATTTTAAATATTGATTTTAATTATTTATTAGTTTATTTTAATAAAATATTTATTAAAAAATAAATTATGAGTGTGACAAATATAATTTAAATAATTTATTTTTAATAAAAAAAATATATACTTTTATAAAAGAAGTAAAAATTTAAAAATTATTATACAGTAATATATTATTGATTAATCTTGAATCGACTTGGGTATTGTATATTTTTTTAATTAATATATATCTTATTATTAATAGTTTATTAATTTAATTTTTGATCATTATTATATTATCTATCAATAAAATTGTTTATATTGGATTTATATGATATATAATTATAAATATTAAAATAACTAAATATTGTATTCACATTAAAAAAAATTTTAAATATTATTATTTTTCAAAGGTTATAACCTATGAAAATGAAAAAAAAAGTCCAATTTTTTTTTGTTATTTTATTGTTTAAATAAAACCCCTAAACCACTAAATTCCTAAAAACATAAATTGCTAAACTCATAAATGACAAACCTCTAAATACTTAAACTATTAAATAGGTGTACATTAAAAAAAATTTTAGATATTAATTTAATTTTTTTTAAGTATAATTTTAAATTTTTATTTTAATTATTTTTCAATTTATTTTTATAGAAATATTAATTACAAAATAAATTATTAATGAGATAGATATAATATAAATAATTTATTTTTCATCAAAAAAAATATATCCTTATTAAAAGAGGCAAAATTTTAAAAACAATAATTTATTATTTAGTAATATATTTTATTTTTATTTTTGAATTATTTTTAATTTATATCATTCTTATTAATAATAGTTTATTAATTTTTTATTGATCATTTTTATAATATATATTAATAAAATTATTTATATTGAGTTTACATTATATATAATTTTTAAGATTATTATTACTGAAAATTAAATACACATTTTAAAAAAATTAAAAATTATTATAATTTCAAAGGTTATAACCTTCAAAATTAAAAAAAAAATCAAAAAAATTTAATTTTTTATTTTTTCATTCTTTAAATAAAAACTATAAATCACTAAAGGCCTAAACACTTAAATCACTAAACCCCAAAACACCTAAATACTTAAACCATTAAACTAGTTTATCCTAAATAATAAAAAATAAATCTCTATTTTATTTGTATTCATTATAGTTTTAAATATTCATTTCAATTATTTACTAATATATTTTACTTTGATTTTGAATAAATTTACGTTTTGCAAATATATTTTAAATCATATCTCTCTTATTAATAATAGTTTATTAATTTATTTTTTGATCATTAATATAATATCTATCAATATAATTGTTTATATTGAATTTACATGATATATAATTATTAAGATTATCATAATTAAATATAGTATGCACATATAAAAAAAATATAAATTATGAATGCAATACTTAGTTATATAATCTTAATAATTATATTTAATGTAAATTAAATATAAAAAAATTTATTAATATATATTATTTTGATGATCAAAAAATAAATTAATAAACTATTATTAATAAGATAGATATTAATTAAAATATATTTACAGAACCCAAAATAATTTAAAATCAAAGTAAATTATATTACTAAATAAAATTTTAAATTTTTGAAATTTTGTTTATTTTTATAAGCTTATATTTTTTTTCATAAAAATAATATATTTAAATTATATGTCTCACTCATTATTTATTTTATAATTAATATTTCTAAAAAAATAAACTAAAAAATAATTAAAATGGAATTTGAAATTATAATGAATACAAATAAAAATGAGATTTATTATTTATTAATTAGGTTATATAGGTTTAATGGTTTAAGTATTTAGGGGGTTTTGGGGTTTAGGAGTCTAGAGATTTAAATGTTTTGCCATTTAGTGGTTTAAAAGTTTTATTTAAATAATAAAATAATACAAAAATTATTTTTGTGATTTTTTATCATTTTTGAAGGTTATAAACTTTGAAAATATAATAATTTTTAATTTT
This sequence comes from Sapria himalayana, assembly GCA_029783825.1. Classification (NCBI taxonomy): domain Eukaryota; kingdom Viridiplantae; phylum Streptophyta; class Magnoliopsida; order Malpighiales; family Rafflesiaceae; genus Sapria; species Sapria himalayana. The sequence goes on from JAREIK010013573.1 coordinate 29,983, forward strand.
TTTTCAAATGTAAATTTATATTTAGTAATAATAATCTATATAATTATAAGACATTTAAATTCAATATAAGTAATTTTATTATTTTATATTATAAAATTGATCAAATAATAAATTAAAAAACTATTCTTAATAAGATTGATAGTAATTAAAATATAGTTGCAAAACCTATATATAATGATTCAAAATCAAAGTAAAATATATTACTAAATAATAATTTTTTGTTTTTAAATTTTTACTTCTTTTTATATGCTTATATTTTTTTTTTGATTAAAAATAAATTATTAAAATTATAGTTGTCTCGCTCATTATTTATTTTGTAATTAATATTTCTATAAAAAATAAACTTATATATAATTAAAATGTATTTAAAATTATAATGAATACAAATTAAAATGAGATTTATGATTTATTATATGTGGTATACCAGTTTAATGGTTTGATTATTTAGGTGTTTTGTCATTTAGGAGTTTATTAATTTATGTTTATAGGTATTTAGTGGTTTATAGATTTAATTTATATAATAAAATAC
>JAREIK010013574.1:0-38124 GCA_029783825.1 Sapria himalayana
AATTAAAGTAAAATATATTACTGGATAATAATATTTAATTTTATAATTTTTACTTCTTTTATAAGCGTATATATTTTTTTTGATAAAAAATAAATTATTTAAATTATATTTGTCGCATTAATAATTTATTTTATAAAAATATTTCTATAAAAATAAACTAATAAATAATTTAAAATGAATATTTAAAACTATAATAAATAGAAATTAATATTAGATTAATTAATTATTATGTATTATATAGCAATTTAATGGTTTATGTATTTACGTGTTTACTGATTTAATTGTGTATGCATTTAGTGGTTTATAGTTTTATTTAAAAAATAAAATAACAAAAAATTTATTTTTATTATTTTTTGATATTTTCAAAGGTTATAACCTATGAAAATATAATAATTTTTAATTTTTTTTCAAAAGTGAATTCAATATTTAGTTATAATAATCATTATATTTATATATCATATAAATTCAACATATACAATTTCAGTGATAAATATTCTAATAATGATCAAAAAATAAATTAATAAAAATATTATTAATAAGATAGATATCAATTAAAATATAATTACAAAACATAAAATGATTCATAAGCATAGCAAAATATTTTACTATATAATAATTTTTGTTTAGAATTTTTTTTATTTTAAAAATTTTATCTATATTTTTTTGATTAAAAATAATTTACATAAATTATATTTGTCTAACTCAATTTATTTTTTAATTAATATTTATATAAAAATAAAAAATTAATAATTAAAATGAATATTAAAAATTATAATGAAAAAAAATGAGATTTATTATTTATTATTTAGGGTATACCGGTTTAATTTAAGTTAAATCTGTCTCACTAATAATTTATTTTGTAATTAATATTTCTATAAAAATAAACTGATAAATAATTAAAATAAAAATTTAAAACTATAATGAATAAAAATTAAAATGAGATTTATGATTTATTATTAATGATTACCAATTTAATGGTTTTGAGATTTTAAATTATCTGAAATGTGAATACTATATTTAGTTATAATATTATTAATAATCATACATCATATAAATTCAATATAAATAATTTTATTGATAGTTATTATAAAAATGATCAAAAATTAAATTAATAAACTATTAATAATAAGAATGATATTAATAAACTATTAATAATAAGATAGATATTAATAATAAACTATTAAAAATGATCAAAAATTTAAATGATTCAAAATTAAAGTAAAATATATTACTGAATAATAATTTTTAAATTTTACTTCTTTTATAAGCATATATATATATTTTTGATTAAAAATAAATTATTTAAATTATATTTGTCTTACTCATAATTTATTTTGTAATAAATATTTCTATAAAAATAAACTAATAAATAATTAAAATGATATTTAAAATTATAATAAATTGAAAAAAAAATTAGATTTCTTAATTATTAAGTAGTATATAGCAGTTTAATGGTTTATGAATTTAGGAATTACGGGCTTTAGGAAGTTTACTGATTTAACTGTGTATGCATTTAGTGGTTTATAGGTTTTATTTAAAAATTAAAATAACAAAATATTTATTTTTATTATTTTTTTATATTTTCAAAGGTTATAACCTTTGAAAATATAATAATTTTTAAATTATTTTTAAAAGTGAAATACAATATTTACTTATAATAATCATTATATTTATATATCATATAAATTCAATATAAACAATTTTAGTGATAAATATTCTAATAATTATCAAAAAATAAATTAATAAAAAATATTAATAAGATAGATATCAATTAAAATATAATTACAAAACATAAAATGATTCAGAAGCAAAGCAAAATATATTACTATATAATAATTTTTTGTTTTGAATTTTTTTTTATTTTAAAAAGTTTATCTATAATTTTTCGATGAAAATAATATATATAAATTATATTTGTCTAACTCAATTTATTTTGTAATTGATATTTATATATAAATAAACAAATAAATAATTAAAATTAATATTTATAATTATAATGAAATTAAATAAGATTTATTATTTATCATTTAGGGATACCGGTTTAATTTAAATGAGATCTGTCTCACTAATAATTTATTTTGTAATTAATATTTCTATAAAAATAAACTGATAAATAATTAAAATAAAATTTTAAAATTATACTGAATAAAAATTATTATGAGATTTATTATTTATTATTAATGTATACCAGTTTAATGGTTTAAGTATTTAGAGGTTTTGTCGTTTAGGAGTTTAGTAATTTATGTTTTTAGGCTTTTAGTGGTTTATTAGTTTTATTTCAAAATTAAAATAACAAAAAATATATTTTTATTATTTTTTGATATTTTCAAAGGTTATAACCTTTGAAAATATATTAATTTTTAAATTTTTTAAAAAGTGAATACAATCTTTAGTTATAATAATTATTATATTTATATATCAAATAAATTCAATATAAACAATTTTATTGATAAATATTCTAATAATGATCAAAAAATAAATTAATAATCTATTATTAATAAGATATATATCAATTAATATATAATTACAAAACCTAAAATGATTAAGAAGCAAAGCAAAATATATTACTATATAATAATTTTTTCTTTAAAATTTTTTTTCTTTTAAAAAGTTTATCTATAATTTTTTGATGAAAAACAATTTATATAAATTATATTTGTCTAACTCAATTTATTTTGTAATTAATATTTATATAAAATAAACAAATAAATAATTAAAATGAATATTTAAAATTATAATGAAAAAAAATGAGATTTATTATTTATTATTTAGGGATACCGATTTAATTTAAATTAGATTAGTCTCACTAATAATTTATTTTGTAATTATTATTTCTATAAAAATAAACAGATAAATAATTAAAATAAAAATTTAAAATCATACTGAATAAAAATTAAAATGAGATTTATAATTTATTATTAATCTATACCAGTTTAATGGAATAAGTATTTAAAGGTTTTGTCATTTAGGAGTTTATTAATTTATGTTTTTAGGCTTTTAGTGGTTTATTGGTTTTATTTAAAAAATAAAATAACAATAAATATATATTTATTATTTTTAAAAATTTTCAAATGTTATAACCTTTCAAAATATAATAATTTTTAACTTTTTTTCAAAAGTGAATACAATCTTTAGTTATAATAATCATTATATTTATATATCATATAAATTCAATATAAACAATTTTATTGATAAATATTCTAATAATGATCAAAAAATAAATTAATAATCTATTATTAATCAGATAGATTTCAATTAAAAAAAAGATAGATATCAATTAAAATATAATTATAAAACCTAAATGATTCAGAATCAAAGCAAAATATATTACTATATAATAATTTTTTGTTTAGAAATTTTTTTTTCTTCTAAAAAGTTTATTTATAATTTTTTGATGAAAAATAAAAAATATAAATTATATTTGTCTAACTCAATTTCTTTTGTAATTAATATTTATATATAAATAAACAAATAAATAATTATAATGAATATTTAAAATTATAATAAAAAAAATAAGATTTAATATTAATTATTTAGGGATACCGGTCTAATTTAAATTAGATCTGTCTCACTAATAATTTATTTTGTAATTAATATTTCTATAAAAATAAACTAATAAATAATTAAAATAAAAATTTAAAATTATACTGAATAAAAATTAAAATGAGATTTAAGATTTATTATTAATGTATACCAGTTTAATGGTTTAAGTATTTAGAGGTTTTGTGGTTAGGAGTTTAGCGATTTATGTTTTTAGGCTTTTAGTGGTTTATATGTTTTATATAAAAAAATAAAATAACAAAAAAAATTTTATAATTTGTTATAATTTTCATAGGTTATAACCTTTGAAAATATAATAATATTTACAATTTTTTGAAATGTGAATACTATATTTAGTTATAATAATATTAATAATTATATATAATATAAATTCAATATAAATAATTTTATTGATAGATAATATAAAAATGATCAAAAATTAAATTAATAAACTATTAATAAAAAGATAGATATTAATTAAAAAATATTTACAAAACCCAAATTGATTCAAAATTAAAGAAAAATATATTACTAGATAATAGTTTTTAATTTTTAAATTTTTACTTCTTTTAGAACCGTATATTTTTTTTATTAAAAATTAATTAATTAAATTATATTTGTCGCTCTCATACTTTATTTCATAATAAATATTTCAATAAAAATAAAATAATAAATAATTAAAATGAATATTTAAAATTATAATAAATAGAAATAAAAATTAGATTTATTAATTATTAAATAGTATATAGCAGTTTAATGGTTTATGTATTTAGGCATTATGGGGTTTAGGAGTTTACTGATTTAACTGTGTATGCATTTAGTCGTTTATAGGCTTTATTTAAAAAAAAATAAAAAAAATTATTTTTATTATTTTTTGATATTTTCAAAGATTATAACCTTTGAAAATATAAAAATTTTAAATTTTTTTCAAAAGTGAATAAATATTTATTTATAATAATAATAATAATATATATAATTATATATCATATAAATTCAATATAAATAATTTTATTCATAGATATTCTAATAATTATCAAAAAATAAATTAAAAATCTATTATGAATAAGATTGATATTATTTAAAATATAATATCAAAATCTAAAATGATTAAAAAGCAAAGCAAAATATATTACTTAATAATAATTATTTGTTTTTAAATTTTTATTCTTTTTATAAGCTTATCTATTTTTGATGAAAAATAATTTTTAAAAATTATATTTTTAACTCATAATTTATTTTATAATTAATATATATATATATATATATAAAACTAAACTAATCAAAATGAATTTTTTAAATTAAAATGAAAACAAATAAAAATTAGATTTATTAATTATTATTTAGGGGATACCCGTTTAAACGATTATCTATATAGGGGTATCGGGATTTTGTAGTTTAGTGATTTAAGTGTTTAGGCATTAATAATTTATAGGTTTTATTTAAATAATGAAATAATAAAAAAATATTTTTTTGTTTTTCACATTTTCAAAGTTTATAATCTTTGAAAATATAATAATATTAAAATTTTTTTCAAAAGTGAATATAATATTTAGTTATAATAAATATTAAATTTATATATCATATAAATTAAATATAAATATTTTTATTGATAAATATTCTAATAATGATCAAAAAATAAATTAAAAATCTATTATTAATAAGTTATATATCAATTAAAATATAATTACAAAACCTAAAATGATTCAGAAACAAAGTAAAATATATTACTATATAATAATTTTTTGTTTTAATTTTTTTCTTATTTTAATAAGTTTATCTATATTTTTTTGTTGAAAAATAATTTATATAAATTATATTTTTCTAACATATAATTTATTTTGTATTTAATATTTATATAAAAATAAACAAATAAATAATTAAAATGAATAATTTAAAATTATAATGAAAAAAATAAAAATGAGATTTATTATTTATTATTTTGGATATACCTGTTTAAAAAAATTTATCTATTTAGGGTTTTTGAGATTTAGAAATTATTGATTTAAGTATTTAGGCAATTAATGGTTTATGGGTTTTATTTAAACAATTAAATAACAAAAAATTTATTTTTGATATTTTTTCAAATTTTCAAATGTCATAACATTTGAAAATATAATAATTTTAAAATTTTTTAATTAAGTGAATACAATATTTAGTAATAATAATTATTATAACTATATATAATATAAAATAAATATAAATAATTTTATTGATAAATATTATATCAATTATCAAAAAAAATTAATAAACTATGATTAATATGATAGATATAAATTAAAATATAATTAAAAAACCTAAAATGATTCAAAATCAAAGTAAAATTTATTACTAAATAATATTTTTTTAGTTTTTGCATCATTTTATAAGCTTATATTTTTTTTTGATGAAAAATATATTATTTAAATTATATTTGTCACTCATAATTTATTTGTAATTAATATTTCTATAAATTATTTAAATTATATTTAATGTTTTCGAGTTTAAAGGTTTAGGTATTAAGGGGCTTCGGGGTTTAGGAGTTTAGAGATTTATGTATTTAGGAATTTAATGGTTTATAAGTTTTATTTAAAAAATGATATAACAAAAAAATTATTTTTGTTATTTTTTCTCATTTTTGAAGGTTATAACCTTTCAAAATATAACAATTTTTAAATTTATTTTATATGTGAATACTATATTTAGTTATGATAATCTTAATAATTATATATCATGTTAATTCAATATAAACAATTATATTGATAGATATTATATTAATGATCAAAAAATAAATTAATAAACTATTATTAATAAGATAGATATTTTTTAAAATATATTTGCAAAACATAAATTTATTCAAAATCAAAGTAAAATATAATACTAAATAATAATTTTTTTGATGTTTTGCTTCTTTTTATAACTTTATATTTTCTGTTATTAAAAGTAAATTATTTAAAGTATATTTGTCTTCCACATAATTTATTTTTAATTTATAATTCTATAAAAATATACTAATAAATAATTAAAATGAATATTTAAAATTATAATGAATACAAATAAAATTGAGATTTATTATTTATTATTTGGGATATACTAGTTTAATGGTTTAAGTATTTATGTGTTTTGGGGTTTAGTGATTTAAGTGTTTAGGACTTTAGTGATTTATAGTTTTTATTTAAAGAATGAAAAAATAAAAAATTAAATTTCTTGATTCTTTTTAATTTTTGATGGTTATAACCTTTGAAAATATAATAATTTTTATTTTTTTTAGATGTTAATATAATATTTAGTTATAATATTCTTAATAATTATATATAATGTAAACTCAATATAAATAATTTTTTTAATATATATTATAATAATGATAAATAAAAAATTAATAAACTATTATTAATAAGAATGATATAAATTAAAATATAATTGGAAAAACTAAAATTATAAAAAATCAAAATAAATTTATTACAAAATAATAAATTTTTGTTTTTAAAATTTTGCTGCTTTTTATAAGCATATATATTTTTTTTGATAAAAAATAAATTATTTAAAATAGATCTGTCTCACTAATAATTTATTTTGTAATTAATATTTCTATAAAATAAAGTGATAAATAATTAAAATAAAAATTTAAAATTATACTTAATAAAAATTAAAATGAGATTTATGATTTATTATTAATGTATGCCAATTTAATAGTTTAAGTATTTTGAAGTTTTGTCGTTTAGGAGTTTAGCGATTTATATTTTTTGGCATTTAGTGGTTTATAGGTTTTATTAAAATAATAAAATAACAAAAAAAAATTTGTAATTTTTTTTTTCATTTTCATAGGTTATAACCTTTGAAAATATAATAATATTTAAAATTTTTTGAAATGTGAATACAATATTTAGTTATAATAATTTTAATAATTATATATCATATAAATTCAATATAAAGAATTTTATTGATAGATATTATAATAATAATTAAAATTAAATTAATAAACTATTAATAATAAGATTGATATTAATTAAAAAATATTTATAAAACCCAAATTGATTCAAAATTAAAGTAAAAAATATTACTGGATAATAATTTTTAATTTTTAAAATTTTACTTTTCTATTATAAGCGTATATTTTTTTTTGATTAAAAATAAATTATTTAAATTATATTTGTCGCACACATAATTTATTTTGTAATAAATATTTCTATAAAAATAAACTTATAAATAATTAAAATGAATATTTAAAATAATAATAAATCGAAATAAAAATTAGATTTCTTAATTATTAAGTAGTATATTGCAATTTAATGGTTTATGTATTTAGGCATTACGGGCCTTAGGAGGTTACTTATTTTACTGTGTATGCATTTAGTGGTTTGTAGGTTTTATTTAAAAATTAAAATAACAAAATATTTATTTTTATTATTTTTTGATATTTTCTAAGGTTATAACCTTTGAAAATATAATAATTATTAAATTTTTTTTACAAGTGAGTTCAATATTTAGTTATAATAATCATTATATTTATATATCATATAAATTCAATATAAACAATATTATTGATAAATATTCTAAATTTGATCAAAAAATAAATTAATAATCTATTATTAATAAGATAGATATCAATTAAAATATAATAAAAAAAATCTAAAATGATTCAAAAGAAATCAAAATATATTACTATATAATAATTTGTTGTTTTGAAATTTTTTTTTCTTTTAAAAAGTTTATTCATATTTTTTTGATGAAAAATAATTTATATAAATTATATTTGTCTAACTCATAATTTATTTTTTAATTAATATTTATATAAAAATAAACAAATAAATAATTAAAATGAATATTTAAAATTAAAATAAAAAAGCTCATATTGAGATTTATTCTTTATTAATTTGGGTATACCAGTCTAATTTAAATTAGATCTTTCTCACTAATAATTTATTTTGTAATTAATATTTCTATAAAAATAAACAGATAAATAATTAAAATAAAAATTTAAAATTATACTGAATAAAAATTAAAATGAGATTTATGAATTATTATTAATGTATAACAGTTTAATATTTTAAGTATTTAGAGGTTTTTTCGTTTATGACATTAGCGATTTATGTTTTTAGGCATTTAGTGGTTTATAGGTTTTATTTAAACAATGAAATAACGAAAAAATTATTTTTGATATTTTTTCCCATTTTCAAAGGTTATAACCTTTAAAAATATAATAATTTCAAAATTTTTTAAAAATGTGAATACAATATTTAGTAATATTAATCATTATAACTATATAATATAAACTAAATATAAACTATTTTATTGATTGATATTATATCAATTATCAATAAGTAAATTAATATGATATTATTAATATGATAGATATAAATTAAAATATAATTGCAAAACCTAAAAATAATCAAAATCCAAGTAAAATTTATTACTAAATAATAATTTTTTTTAGTTTTTGCTTCTTTTTATAAGCTTATATTTTTTTTTGATGAAAAATAAATTTTTTATATTATATTTGTATCACTCATAATTTATTTTGTTATTAATAATTCAATAAATTATTTAAATAATATTTAAGGTTTATGAGTTTAATGGTTTAAGAATTTAGGAGCTTTTGTGTTTAGGAATTTAGATGTTTAAGTGTTTAGGCATTTAGTGGTTTATACGTTTTATTTAAACCATGATATAGCAAAAAATTTATTTTTATTATTTTTTCTAATTTTTGAAGATTATATCCTTTGAAAATATAATAATTTTTAAATTTTTTTCAAATGTAAATATAATATTTATTTATAATAATCTTCATAATTATAATTTATTAAAATTCAATATTAATAATTATATTGCTAGATATTATAATTATAATCAAAAAATAAATTAATAAACTATTATTAATAAAATAGTTATTATTTAAAAAGTATTTGCAAAATCTAAATTTATTCAAATCAAAGAAAAATATATTACTAAATAATAATTTTTTTTAATGTTTTGCTGTTTTTATAACTTTATATTTTTGTTATTAAAAATAAATTATTTAAATTATATTTGTCTTACTCATAATTTATTTTGTAATTTATAATTCTATAATAATAAACTAATAAATAATTAAAATAATTATTTAAAATCATAATGAATACAAATAAAATTGAGATTTATTAATAATAATCATTTTAATTAATTATTAAAAATTTAAAATTTTTTTTTTGATTTTTTCTGATTTTCAAAGGTTATAATCTTTGAAAATAAAATAATTTTTAAAATTTTTTGAAATGTGAATACAATGTATGATTATATTAATCTTACTAATTATATATCATATAAATTCAATATAAATAATTTTAATGATAGATATTATAATAATGATCAAAAATTAAATTAATAAACTATTATTAATAATATAAATATTAATTAAAATATATTTACATAACACAAAATGATTCAAAATCAAATCAAAATATATTACTAAATAATAATATTTAATTTTTAAAATTTTACTTCTTTTTATAAGCTAATATTGTTTTTATTAAAATAAATTATTTAAATAATATTTGTCTCATTCGAAATTTATTTTGTAATTAATTTTTGTAAAAAATTAACTATAAATAATTAAAATGAATATTTAAAATTATAATAAATAGAAATAAAAATGAGATTTATTTTTTATTAAGTAGGATATAGCTGTTAAAAGGTTTATGTAATTAGGGGTTTCGGGATTTATGAGCTTACTGATTTAAGTAACTAAGCATTTAATGATCTATAGGTTTTATTTAAAAAATGAAATAACAAAAAATTGATTTTTATTATTTTTTCTCATTTTTTAAGGTTATAATCTTTGAAAATATAATAATTTTTAAATTTTTTAAAAAGTGAATACAATATTTAGCAATAATAATCATTATATGTATATATCATATAAATTCAATATAACCAATTTTATTTATAAATATTCTAATAATGATCAAAAAATAAATAAATAATTTATTATTAATAAGATAGATATCAATTAAAATATAATTACAAAACCTAAAATAATTCAAAAGCAAAAAAATATATATTACAATATAATAATTTTTTGTTTTGAATTTTTTTTTATTTTAAAAAGTTTATCTATATTTTTTGATTAAAAATAATTTATATAAATTATATTTGTCTAACTCATAATTTATTTTGTAATTAATATTTATATAAAAATAAACAAATAAATAATTAAAATGAATATTTAAAATTATAATGAAAAAAAATGAGATTTATTAATTATTATTTATGGTATACCAATTTAATTTTAATTACATCTGTCTCACTAATAATTTATTTTGTAATTAATATTTCTATAAAAATAAACTGATAAATAATTAAAATAAAAATTATAAATTATTCTGAATAAAAATTAAAATGAGATTTATGATTTATTATTAATGTATCCTAGTTTAATGGTTTAAGTATTTAGATGTTTTGTCATTTGAAAATTTAGCGATTTATGTTTTTAGGCATTTAGTTGTTTACAGGTTTATTTAAAATAATAAAAATTTAATAATTTTTTCTCATTTTCATAGGTTATATCCCTTGAAAATATAATAATATTTAAAATTTTTTTAAATGTAAATATAAAATTTTAGTTATAATAATATTAATAATTATATATCATATAAATTCAATATAAAAAATTTTATTGATAGAAATTATAATAATGATCAAAAATTAAATTAATAAACTATTAATAAAAAGATAGAAATTAATTAAAAAATATTTACAAAACCCAAATTGATTCAAAATTAAAGTAAAATATATTACTGGATAATAATTTTAAATTTTTAAATTTTTACTTCTTTTATATGCGTATTTATATTATTTCATTATAAATAAATTATTTAAATTATATTTATCGCACTCATAATTTATTTTGTAATAAATATTTCTATAAAAATAAACTAATAAATAGTTAAAATGAATATTTAAAATTATAATAAATAGAAATAAAAATTAGATTTATTATTTATTATGTATTACATATCGGTTTAATGGTTATAGTATTTAGGCATTACGAGGTCTAGAAGTTTACATATTTAACTGTGTATGCATTTAGTAGTTTATAAGTTTTATTTAAAAAATAAAAAAACAAAAAATTTATTTTTATTATTTTTTGATATTTTCAAAGGTTATAACCATAGAAAATATAATATTTTTTAAATTTTTTTAAAAAGATAATTCAATATTTTGTTATAATAATCATTATTTTTATATATCATATAAATTCAATATAAACTAATTTATTGATAAATATTCTAATAATGATCAAAAAATAAATTAATAATCTATTATTAATAAGATATATATCAATTATAATATAATTAGAAAACCTAAAATGATTCAGATGCAAAGCAATATATATTACTATATAATAATTTTTATGTTTTGAAATTTTTTTTCTTTTAAAAAGTTTATCTAAATTATTTTGATGAAAAATAATTTATGTAAATTATATTTGTGTAACTCATAATTTATTTTGTAATTAATATTTATATAAAAATAAACAAATAAATAATTAAATTTGAATATTTAAAATTAAAATGAAAAAAAAATGAGATTTATTCTTTATTAATTAGGATATACCGGTTTAATTTAAATTAGATTTGTCTCACTAATAAGTTATTTTGAAATTAATATTTCTATAAAAATAAACTGATAAATAATTAAAATAAAAATTTTAATTATAATGAATAATTATAATAATTTATTTTGTTCCTTTCTCAACTCTAGAATGATTGCTAAACCTCTAACCAAAATAATAGGAGCTTTTACTTTATCTCTATTATGTCTCATCATATTTGATGTTGAATCACTGGGCTATCAAAGGTAATTTGACTCATGTACGCTAACAAGACCAAACCAAAGTTTTACCCCTATGTGTTGAAATAGCTAGTTGTTGAGGATGCTATTTATTTTAATTATTGTAATTTCTTCTAAAATATCTCTCATGCACACACTCAAAGCAATTTTTTTAAAACATAGTTCACCTCTAAAAAAATAACCACCTTGTAGCCTATTAGAAAAAATTAGCCCGAGGGCGGTTTGAGCTGGGCAAAAGTATGGGATCTCTTTTAATCAAGAATCAAAAAATTTATTTTATTGGCATGTCTAAGCCCCCTTTTCATATCCTCATGGATATGAAAAGTATAATTTCTTTCTTTTTATATTAAATGAGTTATGTATACAAGCTCACAATACCCAATAAGGTGTAAATGAATCATATTCAAATGTATAAAATGTTTTAATCATTGCTCAAAATATTAGTCTTTCATATGGAAACTTGAGGTAACAAATCAAAGGAAAAAGCCATAGTGATATTTCCAATCCCAATAATTTTAGCTATAGAAAGTTATCAAGAGTAGTACTCGAGCTTTAACTATTTCTAGGGTCAAGACTTTTGCTCTTGAGGAATGTCCAAAGTTACAATCATTCCTAGTGCAATGACTTTGCAATATAAATATAAAATGCACAAGCTATGGTCATATCCAATACCGTGACCCAGTATTATAGTGATTAGATAGATATGTATTCATGATCATTCTTAGTGCCATAACAATATGTTCAACAGAGAGACACAAGTTATGGCATATACTCATCGATATTATTTTGTGTTCTAGAGACAAAATATACACTCATACCATTGCTAATGCAACAATAATCTAAAGCAAGGAAGAGATTGAATCCATAACTCACCCCTTGAGTCATGACTTTGTGTTACATATACAAAAAGATAAATCTGTGACATTCCTAAAAGTTGTAAATTTCAATTTAAATTTAACAATTAGTCATTTGATTATAAAAGTGCAAAACATAAGATTTAGCATTTAGGGTTTATGGATTAGGGTTATAGTTTATGGTTTAAGGTTTAGGATTTAAAGTTTATGGTTTATGGTTTTTTTTTGTTTTTGTTTTTGGAAAATACACACTTTATTTATGATTTAGGCACACAACTTACAAGAGACTAAAAGGATGACTAATTTTGGCAAGCCCACCAAATCCTATGCACCTTAATGATTCTATGCATAAAATACATAAAAAAAATAATGCCTAATAATTCCAAGCATATGAATACAACTAAAATTACTTGGCAATCCCGGTCTTCAGAGTTGGCATTGAGTCATTATGTGCACTGCGTCCATTCCATTAGGATTTGTCCAATCCTTTTGGAGGAACCTGAATGATCCACCATATTAAAACTATGCAAATAGAAGATTGTTCAAGTGTGTGACTTGCAGCATCAATCGTTTGCCTATGTCATTGCTATGCAATGGAATACATGTAAAACTGAATACCCATAAATCCAGAAGTCAATATCTACGGCACTTAGTCAATTCATTCTCACCTCTAAATTCCACATTCTTTAGTTCCACTAATCCTCAAAAGAGTATCTGTTGTGTTAGAATGCTTACTCCTTGAGCTCCAAGAAGTGGCTGTATGTTGCACTGACAAAATATCAAAAAATTTGCATGTATCGGTATGCATGTGTGATGAGGTCCTTCTCATAGTCTAATTATCTACGCATACAACCAAGCTAGAATACAAGTAAAATTACATATTGTTATAAAGATGGCTCTTCTGCTCCGGGAAGTGTAGCATTGGCTAATGTGTATTTACAAAATGCATTAGTGGGCCCCACTTAGAGATACTCATGGGTCCAGTTGCCCTCATTGCATGCTACATAGAGAATAGGCAAGATTGTGTGTGTGAGTATGTCATGATCCATCTCTGCAAGTACATGGTGAATACAAAGTCTAAGATACAAATAAGAGCACAAACATAAACTACAAGTTTGAATCTTTTCCTCCCATGCGGCTAGTCTAGACTCCATTGCTTATTGTCCCTTCTTGGTGATGCTTCGAATTTTGTCGGCTCTTCAATTAATCATGAATTACCCACTACTCCTGTTGGGAGACAGTTGGGTGGCCCTCTTTGCTGCCTGATAGGGCTAGTGGGACCCAGTTCTAGCTACTCCTGGGTTTACTCCCGACTACTTTGCTCGATCTCGTCAGTTGTCTGATTGTTATCATCCCGGCTTGCTAGTGGCGCCCTCTACAAGCTGGTGGCCCATACTTCTAGCTGCTTCCAGGACTTTCTGTCCTTTCTAACTGCTTCACCAAAATGGACAAGAATATGTGCACGTGTGTACTATGGTCCGTTGCTATGTGTGTGTGGTGTAGCAGTATCATGGTTTACGAATTTAGTAATTTAAGTATTTAGTTATTTTGTGGTTTATATGTTTTATTTAAACAATTAAATAAAATAAAAATTATTTTTATGATTTTTTTCTCATTTTCAAGGTTATAACCATTGAAAATATTATAATTTTTAATTTTTTTTCAAATATTAATACAATATTTAATTATAATAATCATAAAAATTAAATATCATGTAAATTCAATATAAATAATTTTATTGATCGATTTTATAATACTGATCATAAAATAGATTAATAAACTATTATTAATAAAATAGATATTAATTAAAATATATTTGCAAAAACCTAAAACAATTCAATATCAAAGTAAAATATATTACTAAATAAAAATTTTTTATTTTTAAATTTTTGATTCTTTTTATAAGCTTATAAATTTTTTGATGAAGATAAATTATATAAATTATATTTGTCTCATTCATAATTTTATTTTGCAATTAATATTTCTATAAAAATAAACTAATAAATAATTAAAATGAATATTAAAATTATAATGAATACAAATAAAAATAAGATTTATGATTAATTATTTAGGGTATACCAGTTTAATGGCTTAAGTATTAGAGAGTTTAGAAGTTTAGTGATTTAAGTGTTTGGGCAATTAGTAGTTTATATGTTTTATTTAAATAATGAAATAAACAAAAAAATTATTTTTCAAATTTTTTATCAATTTTCAAGGTTATAACCTTTATAAATATAATAATTTTTAAATTTTTTTCAATTGTGAATACAATATTTATTTATAATAAACTTAATAATTATATATCATGTAAATTAAAAATAAACAATTTTATTGATAGATATTAATAAATTAAATATATATATAAATATAATAATGATCAAAAAATTAATTAATAAACTATTATTTATTGATAGATATTTATATATTATTTATAAATACTTAAACCTTTAAAGATGGTTTAAATATTTAAGTATTTAAGGGTTTTGTGGTATTGGGTTTTAGGAGTTTAATGATTTAAGCATTTAGGCATTTAGTAGTTTATAGGTTTTATATAAACAATAAAATATCAAAAAATTTATTTTTGTGATTTTGTCTAATTTTCAAAGATGATAACCTTTAAAAATATAATAATTTTTAAATTATTTTCAAATGTAAATATAAGATTTAGTTATAATAATCTTTATAATTATATAACATGTAAATTCAATATAAACAATTTTATTGATAAATATTCTAATAATGATCAAAAAATAAATTAATAATCTATTATTAATAAAATAGATATCAATTAAAATATAATTACAAAACCTAAAATAATTCAGAAGTAAAGCAAAATATATAACTATATAATAATTTTTTGTTTTGAAATTTTTTTTCTTTTAAAAAGTTTATCTATTATTTTTTGATGAAAAATAATTTATATAAATTATTTTTGTATATCTCAATTTATTTTGTAATTAATATTTATATATAAATAAACAAATAAATAATTAAAATGAATATTTAAAATTATAATGAAAAAAAATGAGATTTATTATTTATTATTTAGGGATACCGGTTTAATTTAAATTAGATCTGTCTCACTAATAATTTATTTTGTAATTAATATTTCTTTAAAATAAATTGATAATAATTAAAATAAAAATTTAAAATTATGCTAAATAAGAATTAAAATGAGATTTATGATTTATTTTTATTTTATACCAATTTAATGATTTAAGTATTTAGAGGTTTTGTCGTTAGTAGTTTAGCGATTTATGTTTTTAGGCTTATAGTTATTTATAGGTTTTATTTAAAAAAATAAAATAACATAAACAATTTTTATAATTTTTTATCATTTTCATAGGTTATAACATTTGAAAATATAATAAAATTTAAAATTTTTTGAAATTTTTTTACAATATTTTGTTATAATAATATTAATAATTATATATCATATAAATTTAATATAAATAATTTTATTGATAAATATTATAATAAAGATTAAAAATTAAATTTAAAAACTATTAATATTATGATAGATATTAATTAAAAAATATTTACAAAACCCAAATTGATTCAAAAATAAAGTAATAAATAAGACTGGATAGTAATTTTTAATTTTTAAATTTTTACTTCTTTTATAAGGGTATATATATTTTTTGATTAAAATTAAATTATTTAAATTATATTTGTTACACTCATACTTTATTTTGTAATAAATATTTATATAAAAATAAACTTATAAATAATTAAAATTAATATTTAAAATAATAATAAATTGAAATAAAAATTAGATTTCTTAATTATTAAGTAGCATATAGTGGTTTAATGTTTTATGAATTTAGGCATTATGGGCCTTAGTAGTTTACTCATTTTAATGTGTATGCATTAAGTGGTTTATAGGTTTTATTTAAACAATGAAATAACGAAAAAATTATTTTTGATATTTTTTAACAATTTCAAAGGTTATAAACCTTTGAAAAATAATAATTTTAAAATTTTTTAAAAATGTGAATACGATATTTAGTAATAATAATCATTATAATTATATATAATATAAACTAAATATAAACTATTTTATTGATAGATATGATATCAATTATCAAAAAATAAATTAATATGCTATTATTAATATAATAGATATAAATTAAAATATAATTGTAAAACCTAAAAATATTCAAAATCCAAGTAAATTTATTACAAAATAATAATTTTTTTTAGTTTGTACTTCTTTTTATAAGCTTGTATTTTTTTTTGATGAAAAATAAATTATTTAAATTATATTTGTATCACTCATAATTTATTTTGTAATTAATATTTTAATAAATTATTTAAAATATATTTAAGGTTTACGAGTTTAAAGGTTTAAGTATTTAGGGGCTTTTGTGTTTAGGAGTTTAGAGGTTTAAGTATTTAGGGGCTTTTGTGTTTAGGAGTTTAGAGGTTTAAGTGTTTAGGCATTTAGTAGTTTATAAGTTTTATTTAAACAATGATATAACAAAAAATTTATTTTTATTATTTTTTGAATTTTTGAAGGTTATAACCTTTGAAAATATTATAATTTTTAAATTTTTTTCAAACGTAAATATAATATTTAGTTATAATAATTTAATAATTATAAGTCATTTAAATTCAATATAAATAATTACATTGCAAGATATTATAATAATGATCAAAAAAAATTTAATAAACTATTATTAATAAGATAGATATTATTTAGAATATATTTGCAGAATCTAAATTTATTCAAAATTAAAGTAAAATATATTACTAAATAATAATTTTTTTTAATGTTTTGCTTTATTTATAACTTTATATTTTTGTATTTATAAATAAATTATTTAAATTAATTTGTATTACTCATAATTTATTTTGTAATTTATAATTCTATAATAATAAACTAATAAATAATTAAAATAATTATTTAAAATTATAATGAATACAAATAAAATTGAGTTTTATTATTTATTATTCATGATATACAGGTTTAATGGTTTAAGTATTTAGGTGTTTTTTGGTTTAGGAAGTTTAGTGATTTAAGTGTTTAGACTTTTAGTGATTTATATTTATTATCTAAAGAATTAAAAAACAAAAAATTTAATTTTTTTAATTTTTTTAATTTTTGAAGGTTGTAACATTTGAAAATATAATAATTTTAAATTTTTTTAAATGTGAATACTATATATAATTATATTAATCTTACTTATTATATATCATATAAATTCAATATAAACAATTTTAATGATAGATATTATAATAATGATCAAAAATTAAATTAATAAACTATTATTAATAATATAAATATTAATTAATATATATTTACATAACACAAAATGATTCAAAATCAAATCAAAATATATTACTAAATAATATTATTTAATTTTTAAATTTGTCCTTCTTTTTATAAGCTTATATTTTTTATGATTAAAAATAAATAATTTAAATAATATTTGTCTGACTCGAAATTTATTTTGTAATAAATGTTTCTAAATAATTAAACTATAAATAGTTAGAATGACTATTTAAAATTATAATAAATAGAAATAAAAATGATATTTATTATTTATTAATTAGTATATAGATTTTAAAATGTTTGTGTATTTAGGGGTTTCTGGATTTATGAGCTTATTAATTTAAGTAAGTAAGCATTGTAAGCATTTAATGGTATATAGGTTTTATTTAAAAAATAAAAATTACTAAAAATTTATTTTTATTATTTTTTCTAATTTTTTAAGTTTAAAACTTTGAAAATATAATAATTTTTAAATTTTTTTCAAAAGTGAATAAAATATTTATTTATAATAATCATAATAATTATATATCATATAAATTCAATATAAACAATTTTAATGATAGATATTCTAATAATTATCAAAAAATAAATTAAAAATCTATTATGAATAAGATTGATATTACTTAAAATATAATATCAAAACTTAAACTGAATCAAAATCAAAGCAAAATTTATTACTAATCAATAATTATTTGTTTTTAGATTCTTAATCTTTTTATAAGCTTATCAATTTTTTGATGAAAAATAATTTTTATAAATTATATTTTTAACTCATAATTTATTTTATAATTAATACATATATAAAAATAAAAAACTAAACAATCAAAATGAATTTTTTAAATTATATTGAAAACAAATAAAAATGAAATTTATTGATTATTATTTATGGTATACCGAATTAAAGGATTATCTATATAGGGGTATCGGGATTTTGTAGTTTAGTAATCTAAATGCTTAGGCATTTAGTGGTTTAAAGATTTTATTTAAATTATAGAATAACAAAGAAATGAATATTTAAAATTATAATTAAAAAATGAGATTTATTATTTATTATTTAGGGTATACTGGTTTAATTTAAATTAGATCTGTCTTACTAATAATTTATTTTGTACTAAAAATTTCTAAAAAAATAAACTGAAATTAATTAAAATAAAAATTTAAAATTATACGGAATAAAAATTAAAATTATATTTTTGATTTATTATTAATGTATACTAGTTTAATGGTTTAATTATTTAGAGGTTTTGTCTTTTAAAAGTTTAGCGATTTATGTTTTTATGCATTTAGTGGTTTATAGGTTTTATATAATCAATAAAATAATAATAAAAAATTTTAATTTTGTCTGATTTACATAGGTTATAACCTTTGAAAATATAATAATATTTAAAATTTTTTGAAATGTAATACAATATTTAGTTATAATAATATTAGTAATTATATATGATATAAATTCAATATAAATAATTTTATTGATAGATATTATAATAATGATCAAAAATTAAATTAATAAACTATTAATAATATGATAGATATTAATTAAAAAATATTTACAAAACCCAAATTGATTCAAAAATAAAGTAAAAAATATTACGGGATAAGATTTTTAATTTTTAAATTTTTACTTCTTTTATAAGCGTATATTTTTTTTTGATTAAAAATAAATTATTTAAATTATATTTGTCGCACTCATAATTTATTTTATAATAAATATTTCTATAAAAAGAAACTAATAAATAATTAAAATGAATATTTAAAATAATAATAAATAGAAATTAAAATTAGATTTATTAATTATTATGTATTATATAGCAGTTTAATGGTTTATGTATTTAGGTATTACGGGGTTTAGCTATATACTGATTTAATTGTGTATGCATTTAGTGGTTTATAGGTTTTAATTAAAAAATAAAAATAAAAAAACATTTATTTTTATTATTTTTTGATATTTTCAAAGGTTTAAACCATTGAAAATAGAATAATTTTTAAATTTATTTCAAAAGTGAATTCAATATTTAGTTATAATAATCATTATATTTATATATGATATAAATGCAACATAAACAATTTTAGTGATAAATATTCTAATAATGATAAAAAAATAAATTAATAATCTATTATTAATTTGATGGATATCAATTAAAATATAATTACAAAACAAAATATGATACATAAGCAAAGCAAAATATATTACTATATAATAATTTTTTGTTTTGAAAACTTTTTTTTATTTTAAAATGTTTATCTATATTTTTTGATTAAAAATAACTTACATAAATTATATTTGTCTAACTCATAATTTATTTTTTAATTAATATTTATATAAAAAAAAATTAATAATTAAAATGAATATTTAAAATTATAAAGAAAAAAAATGAGATTTATTATTTATTATTTAGGGTATACCGGTATAATTTAAGTTATATCTGTCTCACTAATAATTTATTTTGTAATTAATATTGCTATAAAAATAAACTGATAAATAATTAAAATAAAAATTTAAAATTAAACTGAATAAAAATTAAAATGAGATTTATGATTTATTATTAATATATACCAGTTTAATGTTTTAAGTATTTTAAGGTTTTGTTGTTTAGGAGTTTAGTGATTTATGTTTTTAAGCATTTAGTGATTTATATGTTTTATTTAAAT
Source organism: Sapria himalayana (assembly GCA_029783825.1). Taxonomy (NCBI): domain Eukaryota; kingdom Viridiplantae; phylum Streptophyta; class Magnoliopsida; order Malpighiales; family Rafflesiaceae; genus Sapria; species Sapria himalayana. The sequence goes on from JAREIK010013574.1 coordinate 21,124, forward strand.
AATAAAATAACAAAAAAAATATGTAATTTTTTGTCATTTTGAAATGTTATAACCTTTGAAATTTTAATAATATTTAAAATTTTTTGAAATTTGAATACAATATTTAGTTATAATTTTTTTAATAATTCTGTATCATATAAAATAAATATAAACAATTTTATTGATAGATATTATAATAATGATCAAAAATTAAAATAATAAACTATTTATAATAAGATAGATATTAATTAAAAAATATTTAGAAAACCCAAATTGATTCAAAATTAATGTAAAATATATTAGTTGATAATAATTTTTAATAATACTTATTTTATACTTCTTTTAAAAGCGTAAATATTTTTTTTGATTAAAAATAAATTATTTAAATTATATGTGTCGTACTCATAATTTATTTTGTAATAAAAATTTCTATAAAAATAAACTAAAAAATAATTAAAATGAATATTTAAAATTATAATGAAGACAAATAAAAATGAGATTTATTATTTATTATTTAGGTTATATATGTTTAATGGTTTATGTATTTAGGAGATTTTGGTGTTTAGGAGTCTAGAGATTTAAATGTTTTGGCATTTACTGGTTTATAAGTTTTATTTAAATAATAAAATAATAAAAAAATAATTTTTGTTATTTTTTATCATTTTTGAAGGATATAACCTTGAAAATATAATAATTTTTACATTTTTTTCAAATGTAAATATAATATTTAGTTATAATAATCTTAATAATTTTAAGACATTTAAATTGAATATAAGTAATTTTATTGTCAGATATTATAAAAATGATCAAATTATAAATTAATAAACTTTTATTAATAAGATTGATAGCAATTAAAATATAATTGCAAAACCTATATATAATGATTCAAAATCAAAGTAAAATATATTACTAAATAATAACTTTTGTTTTAAAATTTTTACTTCTTTTTATATGCTTATATATTTTTTTGATTAAAAATAAATTATTAAAATTATAGTTGTCTCAATCATTATTTAATTTGTAATTAATATTTCTATAAAAAATAAACTAATAAATAATTAAAATGAATATTTAAAATTATAATGAATACAAATTAAAATGAGATTTATGATTTATTATATGTGGTATCCCGGTTTAATGGTTTAATTTGTATTCATTATAAATTTAAATATTCATTTTAATTATTTATTAGTTTATTTTTTATATAAATATTAATTAAAAAATAAATAATGAGCGAGACAACTATAATTTAATAATTTATTTTTAATCAAAAAAAATATATAAGCAGATAAAAAGAAGTAAAAATTTAAAAACAAAAAATTATTATTTAGTAATATATTTTACTTTAAATTTGAATCATTATATATAAGTATTGCGATTATATTTTAAATTGCTATCAATCTTATTAAGAATAGTTTATTAATTTATTATTTGATCAATTTTATAATATCTAACAATAAAATTACTTATATTGAATTTAAATGTCTTATAATTATTCAGATTATTATAACTAAATATTATATTTACATTTTAAAAAAATTTAAAAATTATTATATTTTCAAAGGTTATAACCTTCAAAAATGATAAAAAATCACAAAAATAATTTTTTTGTTATTTTATTATTTAAAAAAAACTTATAAACCACTAAATGCCTAAACATTTAAATCTCTAAACTCAAAAACCCCAAACCCCCCTAAATACTTAAACCATTAAACCTATATAACCTAAATAATAAATAATAAATCTCATTGTTATTTGTATTCATTATAATTTTAAATATTCATTTTAATTATTTTTTAGTTTATTTTTATAGAAATATTAATTACAAAGTAAATAATGAGTGAGACATATATAATTTAAATAAATTATTTTTTATGAAAAAAAAATATAAGCTTAAAAAAATAAACAAAATTTCAAAAATATAAAATTTTATTTAGTAATATAATTTACTTTGATTTTGAATTATTTTGGGTTCTGAAATATATTTTAATTAATATCTGTCTTATTAATAAAAGATTATTAATTTATTTTTTGATCATTATAATAATATATATTAATAAAATTTTTTATATTAAATTTACATCAAATATAATTATTAAGATTATTATAACTAAGTATTTTATTCATATTTTATAAAGATTAAAAAATTATTATATTTTCAAAGGTTATAACCTTTGAAAATCACCAAAATTAATAAAAATAAATTTTTTGTTATTTCATTGATTAAATAAAACCTATAAACACCTAAAAGTGCAAACATATAAAACAATAAACTCCTTAACCCCAAAACCACAAAAAACTTAAACCATTAAATAGGTATACCCTAAATAATAAATCATATATCTCTTTTTATTAGTATTCATTATAATTTTAAATATTTATTTTAATTATTTAACAATTTATTTTTATAGAAATATTAAATACAAAATAAATTATTAGTTAGACAATATAATTTAAATAATTTATTTTTCATCAAAAAAATATATATGCTTATAAAATGAGGCAAATTTTTAAAATAAAATATTATTATTTAGTAATATATCTTCTTTTGATTTTGAATCATTTTAGATTCTACAATTATATTTTAATTTATATCATTCTTATTAATACTAGCTTATTAATTTTTTTATTGATCATTATTATAATATCTATTAATAAAATTATTTATATTTAGTTTACATTATATATAATTATTAAGATTATTATAACTAAATATTATATTCACATTTAAAAATTTTAAAAATTATTATGTTTTCAAAGGTTGCAACCTTCAAAAATTAAAAAAATTCAAAAAATTAAATTTTTTGTTTTTTAATTCATTAGATAATAACTATAAATCACTAAAGGTCTAAACACTTAAATCACTAAGCTCCTATACCCAAAAACACCTAAATACTTAAAAAATTAAACAGGTATATCCTGAATAATAAATAATAAATCTCAAATTTATTTGTATTCATTATAATTTTAAATAATTATTTTAATTATTTATTTATTTATTATTATAGAATTATAAATTCCTAAATAAATTATGAGTAAGACAAATTAATATAAATAATGTATTTATAATCACAAAAATATAAAGTTATAAAAAAAGCAAAAGATTAAAAAAATTATTATTAAGTAATATATTTTACTTTGATTTTGACTATATTTAGATTTTGCAAATATATTTTAAATAATATCTATCTTATTAATAATAGTTTATTAAATTTATTTTGATCATTATTATAATATCTAGCAATGTAATTATTTATATTGAATTTAAATTACATATAATTATTAAGATTATTATAACTAAATATTATATTTACATTTATAAAAAATTTAAAAATTATTATATTTTCAAAAGGTTATAACACTCAAAAATTAAAAAATTTATAAAAATAACTTTTTTGCTATATCATTGTTTAATTAAAACTTATAGACCACTAAATCCATAAAAACTTAAACATCTAAACTCCTAAACACAAAAGACCCTAAATACTTAAACCATTAAACTCGTAAACATTAAATATAATTTAAATAATTTATTAAAATATTAATTACCAAATAAATTATGAGTGATACAAATATAATTTAAATAATTTATTTTTCATAAAAAAAATAGAAGAATATAAAAAGAAGCAAAAACTAAAAAAAATTATTATTTAGTAATAAATTTTACTTGGATTTTGAATATTTTTAGGTTTCGCAATTATATTTTAATTTATATCTATCATATTAATAATAGCATATTAATTTACTTTTTGATAATGGATATCATATTTATCAATAAAATTGTTTATATTATATATAATTATAATGATTATTATTACTAAATATCGTATTCACATTTTTAAAAACTTTTAAAATTATTATATTTTCAAAGGTTATAACGTTTGAAAATCTGAAAAAATATCAAAAATAATTTTTTTGTTATTAAATTGTTTAAATAAAACCTATAAACCACTAAATGCCTAAAAACATAAATCGCTAAAGTCATAAACGAAAAAACCTCTAAATACTTAAAATATTAAACTAGTATACATTAATAATAATTCATAAATCTCTTTTTAATTTTTATTCTGTATAATTTTAAATTTTTATTTTAATTATTTATCGATTTATTTTTATAGAAATATTAATTACAAAATAAATTATTAGTGAAAAAGATCAAATTTAAATTAGACTGGTATACCCAAATAATAATGTTTAAATCTGAATATTTTTTTTTCATTATAATTGTAAATATTCATTTTAATTATTTATTTGTTTATTTTTATATAAATCTTAATTAAAAAATAAATTATGAGTTAGACAAATATAATTTATATAAATTAACTTTCATCAAAAAAATATGAACAAACGTTTTAAAAGAAAAAAAAATTTAAAAACAACAAATTATTATATAGTAACATATTTTGATTTCTTGTGAATCATTTTAGGTTGTTTTTATTATATTTTAATTTATATCTATCTTATTAATAATAGATTATTAATTTAAAATTTGATCATTATTAGAATATTTTTCAATGTAATTGTTTATATTGAATTTATATGATATATAAATATAATGATTATTATAACTAAATATTGAACTCAATTGTGAACAAAATTTAAAAATTATTATATTTTCAAATTTTATAACCTTTGAAAATATCAAAAAATAATAAAAATACATATTTTGTTATTTTAATTTTTAAATAAAACCTATAAACCACTAAATGCATACACAGTAAAATAAGTAAACTTCTAAGGCCCGTAATGTCTATATACATAAATCATTAAACTGCTATATACAACTTAATAATTAAGAAATCTAATTTTTATTTCAAATTATTATTATTTTAAATATTCATTTTAATTATTTATAAGTTTATTTTAAAGTAATATTTATTACAAAAAAATTATGAGTGTGACAAATATAATTTAAATAATTTATTTTTAATCAAATAAAATATATGCTTATAAAAGAAAAAAAATTTTAAAAATTAAAAATTAGTATCCAGTAATATTTTTTATTTTAATTTTGAATCAATTTGGGTTTTATAAATATTTTTTAATTAATATCTATCTTATTAATAATAGATTATTAATTTAATTTTTGATCATTATTATATTATTTATTATTGAAATTGTTTATATTGAATTTATATGATATATAATTAGTAAGATTAATATAATTATACATAGTATTCACAATTCAAAAAATTTTAAATATTATTATATTTTCTAAGGTTATAACCTATAAAAATGATAAAAAATTACAAATTTTTTTTTGTTATTTTATTTTTTTAATAAGACCTATATACCACTAAATGCCTAAAAACATAAATTGCTAAAGTCAAAAATGACAAAACCTATGAATACTTAAAATATTAAACTAGTATACATTAATAATAATTCATAAATCTCTTTTTAATTTTTATTCAATATAATTTTAAATTTTTATTTTAATTATTTATCAGTTTATTTTTATAGAAATATTAATTACAAAATAAATTATTAGTGAGACAGATCTAATTTAAATTAGAGTGGTATACCCAAATTATAATGATTAAATCTAAATATTATTTTTTCATTATAATTTTAAATATTCATTTTAATTATTTATTTGTTTATTTTTATATAAATATTAATTAAAAAATAAATTATGAGTTAGACAAATATAATTTATATAAATTAATTTTCATCAGAAAAAATATGGATAAACCTTTTGTAAGAAAAAAAAATTTCAAAACAACAAATTATTATATAGTAATATATTTTGATTTCTCGTGAATCATTTTAGGTTTTTTTATTATATTTAATTGATATCTATCTTATTAATAATATATTATTAATTTATTTTTTGATCATTATTAGAATATTTATCAATGTAATTGTTTATATTGAATTTATATGATATATAAATATAATGATTATTATAACTAAATATTGAAATTCACTTGTGAAAAAAATTTAAAATTATTATATTTTCAAAGGTTATAACCTTTGAAAATATCAAAAAATAATAAAAATAAATATTTGTTATTTTAATTTTTAAATAAAACGTATAAACCACTAAATGCATACACAGTAAAATAAGTAAACTTCTAAGGCCCGTAATGTCTAAATACATAAACCATTAAACTGCTATATACAACTTAATAATTAAGAAATCTAATTTTTATTTCAATTTATTATTATTTTAAATATTCATTTTAATTATTTATAAGTTTATTTTAAAGTAATATTTATTACAAAATAAATTATGAGTGCGACAAATATAATTTAAATAATTTATTTTTAATCAAAAAAATATATATGCTTATAAAAGAATAAAATTTTAAAAATTAAAAATTAGTATCCAGTAATATTTTTTACTTTAATTTTGAATCAATTTGGGTTTTGTAAATATTTTTTAATTAATATCTTTCTTATTAATAATAGTTTATTAATTTAATTTTTGATCATTATTATATTATCTATTATTAAAATTAGTTTATATTGAATTTATATGATATATAATTAATAAGATTAATATAATTATACATAGTATTCACATTTCAAAAAATTTTAAATATTATTATATTTCTAAGGTTATAACCTATGAAAATGAGAAAAAATTACAAATTTTTTTTGTTATTTTATTGTTTTAATAAAACCTATATACCACTAAATGCCTAAAAACATAAATCGCTAAAGTCATAAACGACAAAACCTATAAATACTTAAAATTTTAAACTGGTATACATTTATAATAATTCATAAATCTCATTTTAATTTTTATTCAGTATAATTTTAAATTTTTATTTTAATTATTTATCGGTTTATTTTTATAGAAATATTAATTACAAAATAAATTATTAGTGAGACAAATCTAATTTAAATTAGAGTTAGAGTGGTATACCCAAATTATAAAGATTAAATCTCAATATTATTTTTTTCATTATAATTTTAAATTTTCATTTTAATTATTTATTTGTTTATTTTTATATAAATATTAATTAACAAATAAATTATGAGTTAGACAAATATACTTTATATAAATTAATTTTCATCAGAAAAAATATGGATAAACCTTTTGTAAGAAAAAAAAATTTCAAAACAACAAATTATTATATAGTAATATATTTTGATTTCTCGTGAATCATTTTAGGTTTTTTTATTATATTTAATTGATATCTATCTTATTAATAATATATTATTAATTTATTTTTTGATCATTATTAGAATATTTATCAATGAAATTGTTTATATTATATTTATATGATATATAAATATAATTATTATTATAATTAAATAATAAATTCACTTGTGAAAAAAATTTAAAATTTATTATATTTTCAAAGGTTATAACCTTTGAAAATATCAAAAAATAATAAAAATAAATATTTTGTTATTTTAATTTTTAAATAAAACCTATAAAACACTAAATGCATACACAGTAAAATCAGTAAACTTTTAAGGCCCGTAATGCCTAAATACATAAACCATTAAACCACTATATGCTACTTAATAATTAAGAAATATAATTTTTATTTCAAATTATTATTATTTTATATAATCATTTTAATTATTTATAAGTTTATTTTTATAAAAATATTTATTACAAAATAAATTATGAGTACGACAAATATAATTTAAATAATTTATTTTTAATCAAAGAAAATATATACGCTTATAAAAGAATTAAAATTTTAAAATTAAAAGTTATTATCCAGTAATATTTTTTACTTTAATTTTAAATCAATTTGGGTTTTGTAAATATTTTTTAATTAATATTTATATTATTATTTATAGTTTATTAATTTAATTTTTGATCATTATTATAATATCTATCAATAAAATTGTTTATATTAAATTTATATAATATAAAATTATTATAATTATTATAACTAAATATTGTATTCACATTACTAAAATTTTTAAATATTATTATATTTTCAAAGGTTATAACCTATGAAAATGAGAAAAAATTACAATTTTTTTTATTTTATTATTTAAATAAAACCTATAAACCACTAAATGCGTAAAAAGATAAATCGCTAAACTCCTAAACGACAAAACTTCTTAATACTTAAACTATTAAATTGGTATACATTTATAATAAATCATAAATCTCATTTTAATTTTTATTAAGTATAATTTTAAATTTTTATTTTAATTATTTATCATTTTATTTTTATTGAAATATTAATTACAAAATAAATTATTAGTGAGATAGATCTATATTAAATAATTTTCTTTTTATAAAAAACAATATATATTCTTATAAAATCAGGCAAAATTTAAAAAAAAAATTTATTATTTTGTAATTTATTTTATTTTTATTTTGAATGATTTTAGTTTTTGCAATTATATTTTAATTTATATCATTCTTATTAATAATAGTTTATTAAATTGTTATTGATCATTATTATAATATCTATTAATTAAATTATTTATATATCTATTTACATTATATATAATTATTAAGAATATTATAACTAAATATTATATTAACATTTAAATAAATTAAAAATTATTATATTTTCAAAGGTTATAACCTTCAAAAATTAAAAAAATTAATAAATTTAATTTTTTATTTTTTGATTCTTTAAATAAAAACTATAAATCACTAAAGTCCTAAACACTTAAATCACTAAACCCCAAAACACCTAAATACTTAAACCATTAAACTAGTATATCCCAAATAATAAATATTAAATCTCAATTTTATTTGTATTCATTAATTTTAAATATTATTTTTTATTATTTATTAGTATATATTTATAGAATTATAAACTTAAAAATAAATTATGTGTAAAACAAATATAATTTAAATAATTTACTTTTAATAAGAAAAAATATAAACTTATAAAAAGAAGTAAAACATCAAAAAAGTTATTATTTAGTAGTATATTTTACTTTGATTTTGAATAAATTTATGTTTTACAAATATATTTTAAAAAATATGTATCATATTAATAATAGTTTATTATTTTATTTTTTGATCATTATTATAATATATATCAATATAATTGTTTATATTGAATTTACATGATATATAATTATTAAGATTATCATAACTAAATATAGTATTCACATTTTAAAAAAAATTTAAAAATTGTTAGAATTTCAAAGATTATATAAAATTTTTTGTTATTTTATTTTTTAAATAAAACCTATAAACCACTAAATTCATGGGGTGCTCATGGGATGGGACGGGATGGGGAGTACAAATCTCCAGTCCCTTCCGACATTTCGGAGATTTTTTTTTGAAGATCCAGACCCATCCCATAGGTTGAAAATATCGAGATGGGATGGGATGGAGATTGGGGATTTTGGGTAGGAGAAAATGGTTCCGGGACGGAACGGAGTTCGGACATTTTTTTCCATTTATTTTCTTCAAACCGGCTAAGTTAGTTCATGTCGAAACCATTTGTTGTACCATTTATCATTCCATAGTTATGTATCTTTCAAACTCAAATTGTGCCAATTTTGTTTTTTCAAATAGGCTAAATACCGCAAACGAGTTCCATTACCTTGTCAAAAGCTTTGATGTGTAGAAAAGTATAGAAATGTTAAATAGAACAGGACTCGAGTTGTGTGCTTAATTTTGTTCTTTGTTTTTTCACAAGTTGGCATTGTTCAGCTGAGTGAAAGTTAACCATAATAGCAATACTATATTTTTTAAACAATTACTTAAAATATTAAGGAATAGCTAAAGATGACCGCAAACATTGGTAGCAGCAATTACTACTTAAGTAATTGCTAAAATTAGGCAGCTTAATATAACAGAAAAATACAACTAATAACTACCATGATAATAATCATTTCAAAGGTCCATCCCAAAAAAGCAACGAAAATCCAAACCCAATTAATTATCTTTTCTACAACTTCTCCCTTTTCTTCCTCCAATGTAGAAGGACAACCAAAGATTAAAACATATTAATTATGTAGACATAAATTTCTAAGATCAAAGAGTAATAAAAAACAAAATATTACCTTATAAAAATTAATACACCCATTCAAATTTAGTTGGCCAACTATAGTTGGAAGAATATTTGGATCTTGTGACCCCTCTGAAAATTATAATTGAACCATATTTTTATTAAATAGAATGAATAAAATAAGTAAATGTGAAATTAAAATTTACAAGATTTGTATACTAACCTGATTCATTATCATCAAGGTATTGAACTAATTCCAATTGGTTTGTTTGAGTTTCTCAACCAATCTGGTAGACATATTAGAACTTCAGCTGTAATAGGTGTTCAAGAACTCCTAAATTTATCTAAAGTTATCCTCCCAGTGCTAAATGTAGATTCATAGGCAACGGTAAATGCTTGGATAGAAAATACATCCCTTGCTACATTTGCCAAAGAAGGATACCTAACCTCATTTACCTTCCACCAGTTTAGAAGATCAAAATCAATTCTATTTTTTTCAAGTTTGTTTTCCAAGTCCCTTACCAACTATTCCAAAGCTAAAACTTCTTGTTCTTTCTACAATTCAACAAAAAAAACCATCAACATACGTATCACTACGATCAAAGAAATCATTATTTTTCTTCAACATAGTAGAAGAGAAATCATCTTCTTTTGATTCATCTTTATTTAAATCTTTATAATCATTCATCATCTCATTTAAAACATTTATAACCTTTTTCACCAAATTTTAGCCAATTCCTCTCCATAATGCTAAGTGTACTTAACCTTGAGATATTAGAGGTTATATCTAGGATCTAACACTACTGCTACAAAAAGCATAATATTTGTTGACTGAAGAGAACCCCAATATTTGTTGAATATGCCATAACTTGAGTCTCTCTATTGAACATATTGTTATGGCACTAAGAATGATCATGAATACATATCTAATCACTATAATACTGGGTAACGGTATTGGATATGACCATAGCTTGAGCATTTTATCTCTATATTGCAAAGTTATTGCACTAGGAATGATTGTACCTTTGGACATTCCTCAAGAGCAAAAGTCATGTCCCTAGAAATAGTTAAGGCTCGAGTACTACTCTTTATAACTTTATATAGCTAAAATTCTTGGGATTGGAAATATCACTATGGCTTTTTTATTTGATTTGTGACCTCAAGTGTCAATTTGAAAGACTAATATTTGCAATGATTAAAACCTTTTATACATTTGAATATGATTCATTTACACCTTTTTGGGTATTTTGAACTTGTATATATAACTCATTTAATATAAAAAGAAAGAAATGATACTTTTCATATCCATGAGGATATAAAAAAAAGGCTTAGACATGCCAATAAAATAAATTTTTTGATTCTTGATTGAAAGAGAGCCCATACTTCTTGCCCTGCTCAAACCGCCCTGGGGCTAGTTTGTTCTAATAGGCTACAAGGTGGTTATTTTTTTTGAGGTGAACTATGTTTTAAAAAAATTGCTTTGAGTGTGTATATGAGAGATATTTTAAAAGAAATTACAATGATCAATATAAATAGCATCCTCAAGACCTAGCTATTTCAACACATAGGGGTAAAACTTTGGTTTTGTCAGTTAGCATACATGAGTCAAATTACCTTTGATAGCCTAGTGATTCAACATCAAATATGATGAGAGATAATAGAGATAAAGTAAAAGCTCCGATTAATTTGGTTAGAGCTTTAGCAATCATTCTAGAGTTGAGAGAGGAACAAAATAAATTATTTTAATTATTCAATATAATTTTAATTTTTATTTTAATTATTTATCAGTTTATTTTATAGAAATATTAATTACAAAATAAATTATTAGTGAGAGAGATCTAATTTAAATTAAACTGGTATATCCTAAATAATAAAGAATAAATCTCGTTTTTTTTTCATTTTAATTTTAAATATTCAAATTTAATTATTTATTTATTTATTTTTATATAAATATTAATTGCAAAATAAATTATGTGTTACACAAATATAATTTATATAAATTATTTTTCATCAAAATAATATAGATAAACTTTTTAAAAGAAAAAAAATTTGAAGCCAAAATATTATTATATAGTATAATATTTTGTTTTGCATCTGAATCATTTTAGGTTTTCTAATTATATTATAATTGATATATATCTTATTAATAATAGATTATTAATTTATTTTTTGATCATTATTAGAATATTTATCAAAAAAATAGTTTATATTGAATATATATGATATATAAATATAATGATTATTATAACTAAATATTAAATTCACATTTGAAAAAAATTTAAAAGTTATTCTATTTTCTAAGGTTAACCTTTGAAAATATCCAAATATAATAAAAATAAATTTTTGTTTTTTTTATTTTTTAAATAAAACCAAAAAACCACTAAATGCATAAACAATTAAATCAGTATACTCCTAAACCCCGTAATACCTAAATACATAAACCATTAAACCACTATATAATACATAATAATTAATAAATCTAATTTTTATATCTATTTATTATAATTTTAAATATTCATTTTAATTATTTATTAGTTTATTTTTATAGAAATATTTATTACAAAATAAATTATGAGTGCAACAAATATAATTTAAATAATTTATTTTTAATGAAATAATATATATACACATATAAAAGAAGTAAAAATTTAAAAATATAAAATTATTATCCAGTAATATATTTTACTTTAATTTTGAAACAATTTGGGTTTTGTAAATATTTTTTAATTAATTTATATCTTTTTATTAATAGTTTATTAATTTAATTTTTGATCATTATTATAATATATATCAATAAAATTGTTTATATTGAATTTATATGATATATAATTTTTAATATTATTATAACTAAAATATTATATTTACATATAAAAAAATTTTAAATATTATTATATTTTCTAAGGTTATAACCTATGAAAATGAGAAAAAATTATAAATTTTTATTATTATTTTATTGTTTAAATAAAACCTATAAACCACTAAATGCCTAAAAACATAAATCGCTAAATTTTCAAATGAGAAAACATCTAAATACTTAAACCATTAAACTGGTATACATTAATAATAAATCATAAATCTCATTTTAATTTTTATTCAGTATAATTTAAAATTTTTATTTTAATTATTTATCAGTTTATTTTTATAAAAATATTAATTACAAAATAAATTATTAGTGAGACAGATATAATTATAATTAAACTGGTATACCCTAAATAATAATTAATAAATCTCATTTTTTTTCTTTATAATTTAAAATATTCATTTTAATTATTTATTTGTTTTTTTAAATAAATTTTAATTACAAAATAAATTATGAGTTAGACAAATATAATTATTATAAATTATTTTTAATCAAAAAATATGGATAAACATTTTAAATTAAAAAAAAATTCAAAACAAAAAATTATTATATTGTAATATATTTTGCTTTGCTTTTGAATTATTTTAGGTTTTGTAATTATATTTTAATTGATATATATCTTATTAATAATAGATTATTTATTTATTTTTTGATCATTATTAGAATATTTATCAATAAAATTGGTTATATTGAATTTATATGATATATAAATATAATGATTATTATAACTAAATATTGTATTCACTTTTGAACAATATTTTAAAATTATTATATTTCAATGGTTATAATTTTAAAAAATGAGAAAAAATAATAATAATAAATTTTTTGTTATTTATTTTTTAAATAAAACCTATAAATCATTAAATGCTTAGTTACTTAAATCAATAAGCTCATAAATCCCGAAACCCCTAAATACATAAACCTTTTAACAGCTATATACTACTTAATAAATAATAAATCTCATTTTTATTTCTATTTATTATAATTTTAAATATTCATTTTAATGATTTATAGTTTAATTTTTTAGAAAAATTAATTACAAAATAAATTTTGAGTGAGACAAATATTATTTAAATAATTTATTTTAATAAAAAATATATAAGCTTATAAAAAGAATGAAAATTTTAAAAATTAAATATTATTATTTAGTAATATATTTTGATTTGATTTTGAATCATTTTGTGTTATATAAATAAATTATAATTAATATTTATATTATTAATGATAGTTTATTAATTTAATTTTTGATCATTATTATAATATCTATCATTAAAATTATTTATATTGAATTTATATGATATATAATTAGTAAGATTAATATAAATATACATTTTATTCACATTTCAAAAAATTTTAAAAATTATTTTATTTTCAAAGGTTATAACCTTTGAAAATCAGAAAAAATCAAAAAAGAATTTTAAATTTTTTTTATATAAATAAAACCTATAAACCACTAAATGCCTAAAAACATAAATTTCTAAACTCCTAAATGACTAAATATTATATTTACATTTGAAAAAAATTTAAAAGTTATTATATTTTCAAAGGTTATAACCTTCAAAAATGATAAAAAATCCCAAAAACAATTTTTTATTATTTTATTATTTAAATAAAACTTATAAACCACTAAATGCCTAAACATTTATATATCTAGACTTTTAAACCCCAAAACCCTCTAAATATTTAAACAATTAAATCTATATAACATAAATAATAAATAATAAATCTCAAATTTATTTGTATTCATTATAATTTTAAATATTCATTTTAATTATTTTTTACTTTATTTTTATAGAAATATTAATTACAAAATAAAAAATGAGTGAGATTGATATAATTTTAATAAATTATTTTTTATGAAAACAAAATAAGGTTATAAAAATAAACAAAATTTCAAAAATTTAAAAATTTGTTTAGTAATTTTATATACTTTGATTTTTAATTATTTTGGTTTCTGCAAATATATTTTAATTAATATCTAACTTATTAATAATAGTTTATTAATTTATTTTTGGATCACTTTTATAATATATATTAATAATTTTTTTTATTGAATCAACAGTAAACTCTAAAGCCCTTAAATACTTAAAACATTAAATTAGTATATTCTTAATAATAAATCATAAATCTAAGTTTTATTAGTATTCTTTATAATTTTAAATATTCATTTTAATTATTTATTAGTTTATTTTTATAGAAATATTAATTACAAAAGAAATTATTAGTGCGACATATATTATTTAAATAATTTATTTTTCATCAAAGAAAATGCTCATAAAAAGAGGAAAAATTTTAAAAATAAAAAATTATTATTTAATAATATATCTTATTTTGATTTTGAATCATTTTAGATTTTACAATTATATTTTAATTTATATCATTCTTATAAAGACAAGTTTATTAATTTATTAATTGATCATTATTATAATATCTATCAATAAAATTATTTATATTGAGTTTATATTATATATAATTATTAAGATTATTATAACTAAATATTATATTCACATTTAAAAAAATTTAAAATTATTATATTTTCAAAGGTTACAACCTTCAAAATTTAAAAAAATTCAAAAAATTAAATTTTTTGATTTTTAATTCTTTAGATAATAACTATAAATCACTAGATGTCTAAACACTTAAATAACTAAACTCCTAAACCCAAAAACACCTATATACTTAAACCATTAAACCGGTATATCCTGAAGAATAAATAATAAATCTCAATTTTATTTGTATTCATTATAATTTTAAATAATCATTTTAATTATTTATTAGTTTATAATTATAGAATTATAAATTACAAAATAAATTATGAGTGAGACAAATTAATTTAAAAAATTTATTTATAATAACAAAAATATAAAGTGATAAAAAAAGAAAAACATTAAAAAAATTATTATAAAGTAATATATTTTACTTTGATTTTTAATAAATTTAGATTTTGCAAATATATTTTAAATAATATCTATCTTATTAATAATAGTTTATTAAATTTATTTTGATCATTATTATAATATCTAGCAATGTAATTCTTTATATTGAATTTAAATGACTTATAATTATTTAGATTATTATAAATAAATATTATATTTACATTTGAAAAAAATTTAAAAATTATTATTTTTTCAAAGGATATAAACTTCAAAAATTAGAAAAAATAAAAAAAATAAATTTTATGTTTTATAATTGTTTAAATAAAACATATAAACCAATAAATGACTAAACACTTAAACCTCTAAACTCCTAAACACAAAAGCCCCTAATTACTTAAACCTTTAAACTCGTAAACCTTAAATATAATTTAAATAATTTATTGCAATATTAATTACAAAATAAATTATGAGTGATACAAATATAATTTAAATAATTTATTTTTCATCAAAAAAAATTATAAGCGTATAAAAAGAAGCAAAAACTAAAAAACAAAAATTATTATTTAGTAATAAATTTTACTTGGATTTTGAATAATTTTAGGTTTTGCATTTATATTTTAATTTATATCCATCATAATAATAATAACATATAAATTTATCTTTTGATAATTGATATCATATCTATGAATAAAATTATATTTAGTTTAAAATATATTATTTAAATTATATTTTTCACTCATAATTTATTTTGTAATTAATATTACTATAAATTATTTAAATTATATTTAAGGTTTACGAGTTTAAAGGTTTAGGTATTTAGGGGCTTCGGGGTTTATGAGTTTAGAGATTTCTGTATTTAGGCATTTAATGGTTTATAAGTTTTATTTAAATAATGATGTAACAAAAAATTTATTTTTGTTATTTTTTCTCATTTTTGACAATTATAACCTTTGAAAATATAACAATTTTTAATATTTTTTTATATGTGAATACAATATTTAGTAATGATAATCTTAATAATTATATAGCATTTTAATTCAATATAAATAATTATATTGATAGATATTATATTAATGATCAAAGAATAAATTAATAAAATATTATTAAATAGATAGATATATTTTAAAATATATTTGCAAAACATAAATTTATTCAAAATCAAAGTAAAATATAATAATAATTTTTTTGATGTTTGGCTTCTTTTTATAAGTTTATATTTTATGTTATTAAAAGTAAATTATTAAAATTATATTTGTCTTCTACATAATTTATTTTTAATTTATAATTCTATAAAAATAAACTAATAAATAATTAAAATGAATTTTAAAATTATAATGAATATAATTAAAATTGAGATTTATTATTTATTATTCGGGATGTACTAGTT